>JAMLFT010000868.1:0-35910 GCA_026544285.1 Pachyrhizus erosus | reverse complement strand
ATTTTTATTTTTTAATATTTATATTTAAAAATTATTTATTTTATTTTTTATATATACTATTTTTAATTTTTTTAGTCTTTCAAAATTTAGACTGTAATAATTAAAAGAGATTAAAAATAGTATATACTACATAGGTCAAGTAATTGTAGTCTGTATTTAATTGTTGATATGTAATTTTAATTTAATTTTTAATTTTGGTACCCTTAAATATTAATATTTTTATGTTGAATGTTTATCCCGATAATATATTTTTAACCTAACTTAAATATTAATAAAATATTATAGATATATATTAATGAGATTTCCTGTAAATTATCAACTTAGTGTGTATACTTTTACTTTCTAATTTAAATATTTAATAAATTTTTATGTGAATGTAAGAAAGAAATTTTATTTGCCAACATAGGAGTCTGACGTGTAAATATATGATTGGAAGACACACGTAACAATAGAAAGTCCTCGAACAGAAAAACCAACAAGGGTTCTTTCTTAACTGCGCAGATTCAGTGTGCAAAGTGTGAGAGAAAGACAATGCCAAAGTCTCAATTTCGAACCCCATTTTTCGTTTCTTTTCCTCTTTTGTTATTCATCTTCAACCTCGCCCCTTCATACGCTTTGTATGGACCCTCCTCACCCGTGCTTCAACTCACTCCCTCAAACTTCAAGTCCAAGGTGAATCAAGTTTAATTTTTGAACCCTTTCTCCACTGCTCCATTTCGTGATCTCACTGTATTTGTCATTCTTTTTAAATGGGTATCGCGTAGAAACGTTAATTTTGCATCTTGCACTTGAAATCCATCTGGGCATGTAGATAGATATTTGTGGCGTTGTGATTTAGTATTTTATGATTGTAGTTTTCATGGCTGAAATCAAGATATTTTGCAGGTTCTGAATTCAAATGGAGTTGTTCTTGTTGAATTCTTTGCTCCATGGTGCGGACACTGTAAGGCTCTGACTCCTATATGGGAGAAGGCAGCTACTGTGTTGAAGGGTGTGGTTACTGTGGCAGCACTTGATGCAGATGCTCATCAGTCTTTGGCTCAGGTTGTCTATTGTTCATTTTTCATAATGATGGTATTTTTATATTTTATGAAATATTGAAATCTGTTAAATGAAGACTACGCTGCATGTGTTGTTTGGTTCTTGCAATCGGCCTTTTCTAAAATATGAAGATGCTTTATTATATGCTTCACTTTTATGTGTAAGGTACACTGGAATGCCTTTTTGTGGATCAAGTATGATGCGAAACATGGCTTGTCATGCATAATCATTTGACCTCTTGGAACTGTATCAAATAGTTGAACGTGACTAATTGAATTTGGATCTAATCGGTCGGGCCATTTTAGATAACTTGTTTGTTTTATGAAATATCAACTTGCAAGAAATATTGTGTGTAAAGTTTTTCCTTGCTTTTGGATCTAGTCCCACTCTGTATTTAAAGCAACCAAAGAATTTAGTACCTGTACAAGATAGAATATCTCTTTGGAGATTCTTTCTTTTCCTCTTTCTTCCTAACATCAGTCACATATGCATGAGATTCATTTACTCCATGTAGGTTTTTTCAGTTATGATTTAAACATTTGGATGTTTTGTTCATTTGTTATTTTAACTTTATATTGGAAGTTTCAAGATCGTTTAAATTTGTGTGTGTGCATGGATTTTCTTGATTCCCTACAGGAATATGGAATTAGAGGCTTTCCAACTATAAAAGTGTTTGCACCTGGAAAGCCACCGGTTGATTACCAAGGAGCCAGAGATGTCAAACCAATTGCTGAATTTGCACTTCAACAGGTTTGTTGGAATCTCTTGTGGGGTTTATTTAACCATTATGACCAAAAAATTTCTTAGTCTAATTTTTCTGATATTGTATGATAATTGTGTTTGTTATTGCTTGTGTCATGTTGGACTTTGGATAGTGTAGATAGATGTTCTCTTTTGTAACAAACAAAACAATTTATGAATACTTGAATGACTACAAAGTAAATGAGATTCTTATTAAAAAATTGAAAGCAAAAAAATTCCTTTTACACATCACTTGGTAGTGTTGAAAATCTAAGACGAGTGAGGATTTGGATGTATTGAGATTACGGTTTGAGCATTGTATGACTACTCTTGTAAATACAGGCCTATATTAATTAAAAAAAAATCACCTACGTTCAATTTTGTGTTATAATTCATTGTTTGCATGTTTTATTGTCTAATGTTTGATATGTTGTTGCCCAATGGAAAGCTTTTTATCAGAATAAATAAAAATCATAAGTGGCAGGATATCACATGGTAATTCACTGATTAGTTTTTGTGATTTGTTATCACTGCTAAGTCCTTATACATTATCTGCATGTACAGGTAAAGGCTCTTTTGAAGGATCGGTTAAATGGAAAAGCAACAGGGGGATCAAATGAAAAGACAGAAACCAGTGCGTCAGTAGAATTGAACTCTGGCAACTTTGATGAACTGGTCATCAAAAGCAAAGAACTTTGGATTGTGGAATTTTTTGCACCTTGGTAACCGCTGCCTGTGTTCCAAAGTCTAATTTTGGATACCATGTTCTATTACCTGGTATTCCTTCATCCTACTTCAGATTTATAGCTCTAATAACATTTATCTTCTTTATTTCCCAAAGGTGTGGCCATTGTAAAAAATTAGCTCCTGAGTGGAAGAAAGCATCAAATAATTTGAAAGGGAAGGTTAAACTGGGCCATGTTGACTGTGATGCTGAAAAGGTAATCTTGTATGTCTAAATAGTTTAGTCAAAAGTCATGGCCATGATCAAGATGGTCATTGCATGTCTTTTTAATATATTTATTCTCTTCTTGAAAAGTGTGTGACTCTTAATTGCAGTTTTATTTTATAATTTTTTATTATGCTCTTTAGTTTACATTATTCTGATGGGATTTTTATTACCAGTCTCTAATGAGCAGGTTCAATGTTCAAGGATTCCCAACAATCTTGGTATTTGGTGCTGATAAAGATAGTCCTATTCCTTATGAAGGCGCAAGAACTGCCTCAGCTATTGAGTCATTTGCATTAGAGCAGCTGGAAACAAATGTTGCTCCTCCAGAAGTGACAGAGCTACACAGTCCAGTAAGCATTTTCTCTCCTACCTACATTCTTTTAGTGGTTGTGCATTGGTTTAAAAGACAGGATATAAGATAGTGGGTCTTGCTAATGAGAGTGTCCTAAGGGCACTGATTATGAAACATTTGATATATATTCTATTAAATGATTTCAAATATTAAAAAAAGTATTGAATTATTTGTGTTTTCAATATAATAAATTCTTTATATTCTCATACATATTTTCTATTTTGTTTCCTTGCACTTTACCTAAAATAATTAATACGAACCTTTTCTATAGGATGTTTTGGAAGAGAAATGTGGTTCTGCCGCAATCTGTTTCGTTGCCTTCCTTCCTGACATTTTGGACTCAAAGGCTGAGGGGAGAAACAGATATCTTCAGCAGTTATTATCAGTTGCTGAGAAGTTTAAAAGGAGTCCATACAGGCAAGTAAAAAGGAACATTTTGCTTAGATTCTATAGTTTAATATAATTTTACAAGTTAATCTCCACATATCTAAAATTGTCTGTTGATTCTATTGATGTTGCAAATGTTTTATATATGTATATATGTATATTTAAACAAATCTTTATTGGTGAATTCTTAACAATTTTTTAATTAAATTTTTGTGTCATGGACAGCTATGTCTGGGTTGCTGCAGGTAGGCAGCCAGATCTTGAGAAGCATGTGGGTGTTGGTGGGTATGGTTATCCAGCTTTAGTTGCCCTGAACCTTAAGAAAGCTGTTTATGCTCCTCTCAAAAGTGCTTTTGAACTTGATCATATTATGTAAGTCTGTTCTTCTAACTTTATGCTAAATACTAAACACACTAAGATAAACAAGTGCTTAAATATTATCTATTTATTTTCTTCAGAGAATTTGTGAAAGAAGCTGGACGTGGAGGCAAAGGGAATTTGCCCCTTAACGGCACTCCAACCATTATAAAGACAGAACCATGGGATGGAAAAGATGGAGAAATAATCGAGGAGGATGAGTTTTCTCTTGAAGAACTAATGGGGGAAGATGCTTCAAGCAAGGATGAGTTATGATCTATTGAGAAGGAAATTATACAAAACTTGAAGTTTCAACCACCGATTTTTACGTTACAGGCATTGTGTTTCTCATGATGATTGTAATCACTTCTGTTTTTGCATGTTCCAAGTTAAAGACCAGTCTAGTGATGAGTGATCTTCTGAGGATTTTGATGTCATTCAGTGGTACTGATATATCTCAGGAAAATGTTGGCTTGTTTGGATATTTTATTTTCCCAATCAATGAGCATTCAGCCAACAGGTTCAACCCTCATAACAAAGGAACTTTGATCTGCGTTTTGTTAATCATTATTTAGTAATTAATAAATAGGGCGATGGCATTGAGATCTATTAGTGTGATTGTTTATCCGCTCTCACTTTCTCATGCACCTCAACATGACTGAGGCTAAACCATGGAGAGGCGTTGAACTCACTTTTAAACGAAAAACACTAAATCTTTGGCGTGGTGGATCATTGCCCCTAGGGATAGCAATCGGATGGCCACGAGTAGTAACCTGTCACTGTCTTACTAGATGAAAATCTGCTGCACGTTGAAATATTTGTGGGTATTTATGAATATTTATTAAAATATGAATAATTAATTTAATAAAATAAAACAAAATTTAAAACGTTTATATTCAACATATTCTTGGCAAAATTTTTGAAATATGCAAATAAATCACTGTTACAATAAAATTAAATACACAAGTTGAAAACATGTAATATGATTATGAAACTTTGCCTGGTGGGTATTTGTAGGCAAATGTCTTGCTTTCTGTCCCATCTGTCCTCATAGGCCAATAAAGAAAAAAAATTTAATTTTACTTGCGGGTAACCGTTTGCTATCTAAATCTGATTGGTTGCAACTTCTGTTTGTGGATACCCGCAGTTAGTGCAGAGTTACTACTAGTGTAGTTAGTTAAATCTATATCAGTTACATTCTGTTGTATAATTGGTTTGATCTCCAGTAGCCTATACATAAATATCTCTAATACATTTCAGATTTGGGTAATACAATTTTTTTCAGTTTCATGTCTCTCTGGTATTGTAACTCCCGAGTATATGAATTTTTTTTGCCATCCTACTTGTTCCATGAGGTGATAAGGGAACTCCTTTGCATTCCCACTGAAAATGTATTTATATTTTGCATAGTTCTATGATTAGGTTTTTCGTTGGTTAAACAATATTATTTGTTAACTAATAATTGTCTTATCATTAACCAATGTAGTTTGGATGTAGCTTTTAAGCAACACAAGTTTCCTTTGTTAAACCTCGATCTCCAAGCTATGTCTGCCTACCTATGTGTCAACACAAACATGACATTGGAGCATTTATACCGATATAAGAAAAATAGCCAAATTCATTGGCAAGTAATTTTGAGACTTTTGGATTAAATTTAAATAAAATCAACGAATCATCTCTGTCACATTCAAGATCGATACAATCCGATAGTGGTAATTATACACTGCAATCAAATGTAGTATTTGTGTAATAATGCGAATCAAAACGTCTGAATGAAAAATGCTATTTCCAACATATGAGCCACAATCGTTTATATATCTGCATCCAAAAATGGTCTCACTGAATCTGCCTTACAGTAGTAGCATTACAAGTATATATCTACCAATGAATTCATATTCGTGTTTCCTATTAATGAACGACAATTGAAGATGCTCTTTAATGGAAACGAGGCACAAGTCTGCACCAACTCCTCCCCACTTTTGCTTTGAACCGAAATGCAAGGAAAAAAGAGACTATTACTTCTACAGCATAGACTTGTGTCAACAAAATCTTCATGGGAAGCCTCCTCGTCAAAAAATTTATCAGCTCGAATCTGCTTCATATCAGTACTTCTTTCTGCTAGCTATAATATTTGGAGCGGCAGCTCAAACTCACATGCTTTTTGCCTAGCTGATCGATCATCTATGAATCTCAAACTACAGTGTGATCTTAGTGATTTATAAATTTATAAGTTACATGAACCTAAAAGCTCGTATTTTGTATCCTCCATAAACAATCTTTTCTTAAAGGCGAGTCTGTAAATATAGCTTTTATGAAATCTTCCACCTGCAAAAAAACTCAACAATCAACGTGTAAGAAACATTACAAGTGAGAATGCATGTGAAGAAAAAGCTCATCAAATATGGTTCTAATACAATATTTTTAAAATTGTATAACATGAACAAGACAGCAGGAAAAGATATCAGATCAGGGCATTTAATACCATTTTTATAGAAAAAAAACATCAGATCAATTACATGTAATAACCCACTCAAACAGTTATTTTTTCCTGTAGTAGCAATTTGATCCACAATTTATTTCCCTTAAAAAAGGAGTATTTGATCTGGAAATAAAAGGAGAAAATTCAACTAAAGGAAAATGAAGAAAAAATTAATGTAACAACGAATCCCATCACATGCATATACAGTGAAACTCTGGATGAAACAAATGGGACAAAGCTCCTCTAAAATGAGAATGTCTCTAAAAGTAAGCAAGGGTGTATTCATTCTTTAATTTTATTAAGTTATATTGCGATTCACTTTAAATAAAGTGAAGATAAGCTCTTTAGGAGGAGGTTTGAAGTTTAATTTGGAACCAAAAACTTCTTTTGGCTTTCTACATTTTGATAATATAAAAATTGTTAGATTGGAAATTTGGTTTGAAATTATTAGATTGTTGTAAAGAATAATTGGAAACAGAAAGTCATATTGAAGAATCTACATTAATGTGTTTAAAAAGAGACATTTTAGGTCACTGGCTAATTGAAACTTTGACATAAAATCACAATCCAAGGACAGTCTAAAAATAATTATGATAAGTGAAGGAAATAAATTATATTGTCCCAAAAAGGGCAAGAAATAAGGTCATCAATAATCAAATACCTCAGTTATTGTAAAGCCACAAGAGAGCAATTCTTTATTCTCCCACGATGCTGTAATGGATTTTAAAGGCATATCTAGTAATTCTGAGGCAAATGAAAGATGAAGAGGTTAGTTGTCAACAGATGAGTCAATGATAATCCAACCAACATCTTTTAAGGAAATAATTAAGAAGATGCCACTGCATGCCTGATAGTTTATGGATTTTACGTAAGGATGGGATAAAATCTTCAAGAGAGTCTGGAGGGAACTCATGCAACTTCTGTTCTTCAGGGGCCAAAGACTCAAATAATGACGATAGGTTTTCCAGCATTAAATGAATAAGTCTTTGTAGCTGAAAATATTAGTGGAATAAAGCTTAGACCAACTAATGAAATACAATGGTGCAACTACAAGCATTAATTAGCTTTTATGGTATAATTTCTACCTGTAAAGTCTCCTCTGCAGCTATGTCATCTAGCAGAAGTATATCTCTAGCAATTCTTGAGAAAACTGACTCTAAGACTGTACACATGCTTCTCCTGTAAGTTGAAGGCAGCAAAAGTGGCTCCCATATGATATGTACTTTTTCCAGAATGAAAACAACCTAATCAAGTACACAGTTTCATGTCATTTGTGAAACTAAAACGACATCATAATACTAGTAACCTATGGTAACAAATCCCCCCCCCATATTGTGGGTTGGATATAGACAAAGAAAAGGGAACAAGGGAAATAAGGTATAAAAAAATATATGGGATAACAAATGGTAATGTATTGTAGACACATTATACAGACAAGAAAATTACCTGGTCAATGCTAAATTTAGCTGACTCAAATTGTTTCATCTGATGAGTATTCTGAAATCCATCAGCACCATCTATAGCCTATAAACATGGGCACATATGGGAAAGTGCCAGGTCAGTGAAATGTCAACTATTGGTAAGATATCGCTAGATGCTTCAAGCAGTTTAATAAAGGAAGTACCTCCTTCAGATTATAAATGACAAGGTGAACTTGTCTCTGCAGTATTGCTTCTGCCAACAGCTGAAACCTTGGAGCCAAATCAACAAACACAGCATGCTCCTTCATGGAACTTGGAAAGTCTGTTCGATACTGAGAAAAGGGTATCCAAATGCATGAGTCAAGAAAAAGAAAACTAACATAAAATAAACAAGGTTTACATCATATGTTTTCCTTGACTTTTTCATTCGAGGCATTGGCCCCAGTAATGTTTTAAGCAAAAACTACAGACTAACATTAAAATAATATGTCAAGGATGACGGATGACACCAGGAATTAATAAAAGAAAAACTGATTTTTTAGGTTAAATCTTAAAAAATAGTAAATTATTTAAATATTGGGAAGTTACTCCATCCTTAGTTATTCAAGTATGTATACCTCAAATGCAAACCCAAGTATCTCCTGGGAGAGATAAAGACAGTCATTATGCAACAGAACAGCTACTTGATTAATGCCATTGAGCTGCCTCTCTAGCTTCACAAATCAAAAACAGAAGTTGTTATTGTAAGCTGAAAGTATACACAGACAACAACCAACACCCAAATACAGTGGTAATCTTGACAAGGACAACAACAGCATAAATAAGATAAATCCTCTGTATAAGTATCGGATGTTGTTTATAGGTAATCTCAGCCAAAGATCAGGAAAGGTATAAACATTATCATAAAGGACATTACTCCAAAATTAATTATGATATTGACCATAAGCTTGCATTACTTTATTAAATTCACCAAATAAAGTCCATCCATGATGAAAGAAATACTAAGTAGTGCCACTACTTTACATGGACTAACCTTGACAGGGACAATTACTTCATAAAGTAGTACAGCATCTCTAGCTGTGTGATAAAATTCCAAAGCAACTCTTGTAGATGACAGGCAAACATCCTGGACAAATTTTCATTTGCAATGATCAGCTTCACTATTAATATAGAAATTCTTGTAGGTCAATAAATTGAGAATATTTAAATGGATGTTCATTGAATTAAGAGTATTAGTATGGTTCAACAATCACACAATTATCATTACAGTATTAGTAACATGGAAGAAGAAAAGAAAAACAAATAATGCACTTTGTCATCAACTGTCTAATCCCTATATTCAAAGACAACATTGCTGGTTAATAGATATGAGGTCAATACTATGGTCAGCAGGGACCCTAGTTTTGAGATACTGGACAAATACAATGAACCTCTGACTAAAGTAACTGGTTAGAGACTGTTGGCTGAAATCCAATTGTTATGATAGTATTCCATTATCATCCTTAACTATATACAATTCACAGGTGTTTTTCAGCAGCACCAATTCTAGATCCCTCTTCTAACTAACTGAGGAGGTTGAGTTTATTGTTTTGTATACTTTTCTTTCAATTTATAGCTGTATAACAATAGCAGCTACTGTTACAGTTAGGCCATATTGAGAATGATCATTATAGGAAATAACTTGATCATGATAGATCTGGTGAAAACCAGTGTACATCTACTGATTAAAATAGTATTATATACATATTCCAGAGTTTATATTTCAAATAAAATATGCTTCATAGAGTCATTGGTAAAATATTTTCATTATTCTGGATGGTATACCTGCAGCGTCTGATGAACTAACTCCATCAAATGTTTGGCTGCTTTGGATACTAGACATCTCTCTGATAAGAAAAGCAAATCTACCACATGGTTGGATGACTGGACAGAAGTTTCATCATTCTTCCAAATAGAACCATCCCTTGTATACTCCTGCAGTAACTTTCTTCATAAATTATTACAGATCACAATAGCAAAAGAAGAATTTTCCCAGTCTGGAGACTCACTTGAGGAATTGAAAAGTCACATTCTAGAAGCAGATTTCTAGCTTTAGCCAAGATCTCTGTTTTTTTCTTAAATGCAAAGTGAACCTCAACATTTTCAGCAAAATTGCTCAGCCTGTTATCCTTGTCATCTGATGCTGAAATGTACATAAGCTCTTTTAAAGCTGTCTCAAATTCAGATGTACATATGATGATCTTCTGAAAGTCGGGAAGTTTTGATGCATCTGTTGGGACAACCTGAAATCAGACATCTCAAGTGACTATCTGCAAATTATTAAATATGCACTTTCTCTGGCTTTAAGACACTACAACCATCAAATAATTGTTCTTGATCATAAGATGGACAAGATTCAGAATAATCTTATTTTTGTTGGTAGGGATGGTAGAAATCATATGCACTTGCATATTATTAGGCAACGGCAGCATTCAATCCAATTTCAATTGAATCAATGAAATAGTATTTTTATGGATACACACATTCTTAGAGTTGTTTCAAAGCATAGGATGCATGGATATGGTCTTCTACTGGCATAGGGCTGAAGAAAAAACCTTTGAAAGAAAGCTAGATATTATTAGCTCTGATATCCTTGGCCATGTCAACCGTCCAAAACATTGTATCCAAGAACTTTTCTGGAAGCAAATACTTCTGTAAAGGAATTTGATAAACAGCAGAATCCCTGAATAGAGAAACTCTCCATCCAGATATCCAAACTGCAAAATGAAAATCAGATATTTAGAAACATGTGTTCGGTTAAATGACAACACTTTCTAATTTTTTCAAGAAAATCTCAACTGAAAACTTGAGAACACTATCTACAAATAATCCAATAACACAGGCAAGCAAGCAACACCCTTCCCTGCCAAAGGTGCAGGCAGGTGTCTCTGTCATCTAACAGCAAAGCATGAGCATTATAATTGACTCTAAGATCCTAACAGATCATACTCACCTTACTATCTGGTAATGGAACTATCTTCAGTACACCCGATTCTTGGTGGAATTCCTCTAGAAATGAAAGAGGTGATCCATGATTTAAAAAAGGAGTGATAACATACTTGATCATCAAATCAGCAACTTTAGCAAACCCATACTGTAGAATACCAACTACCTAAAAAAGACATAAATTAAAGGAAGAACAAATAAATGCAACTGAGCTCATCAATTTCTATATTTACAACAGCACAACAAGAAGAGAATAGAATGTTCCAAATAGAGAGTACAAAATATATGAATTAACTTACATCCATTGCCTCCAGAACTGTTTGCAACTGAATCCCATTCACATTCTCAAATTCTAAATGATACTTGACTTCAACTTGATTTAAGTCCCCATCAAATCGTACAGCCTTTTCCATAAATTTCATGAGAACCTCTTGAATCTACAAACCCAAATCGAATTCCTCTAAAAACAATCACAAACTCAATAAAAATCACAAACTATCCAACCATCATGACTATGGCACAAGTCACATTAATTGATTATATTGTCAAATATATCAATAAAAATATAATTCAACCAAAATACGCATTGTGTTCCCACAGTGTATCATCATCATTGACATCAACATATGATTATTATTATTATTATCATCATTATGTTTAGTTGAAGATTTTCCAAGTAAAATATACATGGCCGAATTCAAACTTCATAAATGAACTTCCAGACCAATAGTAGCCATAGGGATACTGAGCATTTTGTTTCCATACAACTGAGTACTTGGCCTTTATTTGTGGGGAAATATGGGAAGAAAAAAAATAATGCACAGATCCATGAAATCTTTTATTTGTTTATGGCACATTCTCATACATAAATCCTGATTTGCATTCCTTTCACACTCGATTGACAATGCATTGCAAATCACCACTTACCAAAACCTATTTCAATTTCCACATTCTGAACGCCGCCAATTCAATTGACACATGCAAACATATAATCAAAGAACCTATAAACCTAATGCACCAAACCAAATGGCAAAAAATTGAAATAAGAAGCAGAGCCGTACCTCTTCAAAGCACTGAGACCACTCCTTCCTCAACAAGCCATACACCATAGGCTCCATATCATCCTCATCACCAATCCTCAAAGCCATCTTCAACTCCTTCAATCCTTGCGCCGCGAATTCGAACCTTCCAGTCTTCAACGCTTCCCTCACACTCTCCAATCTCTGATTCAACGCCACAACGGTTCCGACCAACCCTAGCAGCTCCTTCTTGACCTTCAGCTCCTCACGCTTCGACTTCATCTCCGATACGACGTCGCTCACCTCGGCGTCGATCGGGTGGTCGGAGAGGAGGCGGAGGATGGCGGCGACGTCGTCGGAGACCTCGCGCGTCTGCGAAACGGCGTCATTGCAGAGGGAGAAGAGGCGCGCAAAGTCGTCGCGGTGCGAGACGAGGTAGGACTGCACCTGCGAGCGGATCTGGAAGGACTGCGATTCCAGCCGCTGGATCAGGAGCCGCAGATCTGGCGCCGAGAGAGGGGAGTTAGGATCCGAGAGGTCCTGCGCCGAGAGAAGGTCGCGAACGTTGATCGAGTTGAACAGAGACTCCATCGACGGCAATCGCACGGTGGCGAAGACGGCGGAGACTGCTAACGTGCGCTTGGAGTGTGTTTGTGTGGGTGTGTTCACGGTGGCGAGACGGGAGAGTTTGGACTTGATGGACTTTCGGCTTTAGATCTGCCTTACCGCCCGGCCTGGCCCAGTTCGTGGAGCAAAATTTCAAGATAAGCCCAAAGTTCGTATTTAGTAAAACATTAATTCCATAATAGAAATACGACGGCTCAATTTAATTATTAATATTGAGCTTTATAAAATTGATTTCGAATGAAATTTATTTTTCAGAATTAATTTTAGTTTTTTTTTATAGATAAAAGAGCTACAAATTCTAACAGAATTAATTTTAATTATAATTAATTTTAAAATAATATAATTTATGTTTAAACGTTTTTATTTTCATTTTAAAATTAAATTAGTAATAAATTTTAATATAATTTTTTATCTATCATAGAATTTATCTAATATTATTTCAACTCAATCAATTTTAGATTTAAAATTAATTAAATCAAATATTTACTATGTCAATTTAAATTTAGAATTAATTAATTAGTGTGCATTTTGTTTTATAGATTGAAATATTGAAATTAATTTTATATTTTGTTAAATGTAATTTTAGTAAAATAAATATAAATAAACTTGATTTTGTCTTCAAATTTTAGTTTGACTAAAAGTGATTAAAAAAAAAACTTTTTGTGGTAGGTTGAAAAATTTACATCGAGAGTGTTTTGCAGTAGGCTTTTTAATTTTTTTTTTGAGAATCTTCGATTAAAAATGTTTAACTTAATTGATATTGCTTTTTTCCTTTCCTATTTCCTATGTTCTGATTTTCTGATTCATAGGCTCCATGATGTTTCAAAGGCCCAAATTTTCATGCTTTTAATACACTTGCAGTTGCGCAGTCTTCTTCTTCGGCCTTCATTCTTTTACCTCACATGTTTGCTTTTCCAAATGATTTCCCAGTTGATTTTAAATGACTTCTTTCTCTCCCACCTCGCCGTGCTTCCAAAACGTGATTCACCACAAAACCCATCTTTCATTTCTCTCAAAGTTCGTTGCTTTCGCGCTTCTGAACCTATCCCTCTTCCCGCTTTTTCTCCGTTAAGTTCCGTTCTCTCGTCACGTTCGCCAAAACGTGTCTCTCGTCTCTTGAGGACCGAAGTGCAACGCGCTCTAATGGATTACCTGCATTCTACGCGCGGCTACACCTTCTCCGACGCCGAGTACATCAGCAAGAACTCACCACGTTTTGTTGAATCATTGGTGTCAATGATTGAGAACAAGGATGACGTTCCTCGATCATTGAAAAAATTCCTCAGGTACAACCCCATTAACGAGTTTGAACCGTTTTTCGAGAGTTTGGGAATTGACCCTTCCGAGTTGCATTTGTTTCTCCCTCATGGCATGATTTTCTTGGCTGATGATCATGTGTTACTTGATAATTTTCATGCTTTGTGTAATTATGGGGTGCCAAGGAATAGAATGGGCAAGTTTTATGAAGAGGCAAAAGAGATTTTTGGGTATGCTAGTGGGGTGTTGCTGTCTAAATTGCAAGGTTATGAGAATTTGGGTTTGAGTAAATCAACTGTTGTCAAGCTTGTTGTTTGTTGCCCTTTGCTTTTGGTTGGTGATGTGAATGGTGAATTTGTTGCTGTGCTTGATTGGTTGAAAAGAATTGGGATTCAAAGTGATTGGATGGTGAAATACTTGTCTTGTTCAAGGACATATAGTTGGAAAAGAATGCTTGATACCATGCAGTTTCTTCACAGAGTGGGTTATTCTGAGGAACAAATGCACAATTTGTTTAAGGAAAATCCTAAACTGTTGTTGGAAGGCTCTGGGAGGAAGGTCTACTTATGTTTTGGTCGATTGCTTAAAGTGGGTGTTGAGATGAATGTGATTTATTCTTACTTTGTAGAGTATCCTAATATCTTGTCAAACAAGTGTTCGAAAAATTTGTTGAGAGTGATTGACTTTCTGTGTGCTATTGGAATGGGAAAAGATGACATTTCACACATTTTGTCCAAGTACATGTATCTCTTGACTACACGATCCTTGAAAGGTCATAAAACTGTTTGTCAAGAGTTAAAAGTTGGAAAAGCTGATTTGTGCCAAATCATAAAGGATGATCCATTGAAGCTAATTAGTTTGGCATCAAAACAGGAACAGAAGGGTGATCGAAAGGTAGATAGTCATGACCCTTGTAATTATTTGGAAAAGACAACTTTCTTGTTGAAATTGGGATATACTGAGAACTCTGAAGAGATGGCAAAAGCATTAAAAATGTTCCGAGGGAGAGGTGATCAATTACAAGAGAGGTTTGATTGCTTGGTAGAAGCTGGTATGGACTATAATAGTGTGATCGAAATGATAAAACGAGCTCCTATGATTCTAAGTCAGAATAAAGCTGTAATTAAAAAGAAGATTGATTTCTTAAAAAATGTTTTAGGTTACCCACTAGAATGTCTCGTGGGATTCCCAACATACTTTTGCCATGATTTGGACAAAATTGTTGAAAGACTTGCAATGTATGTGTGGCTGAAGGAGAGGAATGCAGTAAATCCTACATTAGCCCTGAGTACCATAATTGCATCCAATGATAAACGCTTTGTAAAGTACTTTGTAAATGTGCATCCTCAAGGTCCAGCTGTCTGGAAGAGTTTAAAAAGGTTATCAAATAAAGATAAGAGCTAATAACTCCTTATATTGTATCCAAGTTTTGCTAAGATGTCTAATGATCTTAAATGTATGCTTCACTAACTCTTTGTACCCAGAATCCCTTGCATTTTTTGTTTTTAAATATAGAAAGTGACAGTCTATTTGCTGCATGCTAATATTTCTATTGTTGATAATATTGTCTATCTATTGTTATGTTGTTTTAATGTTACTTGGAAGTGATTGCTTAAGTACATAAACATTAATGCTTTTTGCATTTTTCTTTTCTTCATTTTTAAAAGTAACCAGAGGCATACACATCCCATTTTTCTTCATCTTCTTTTTGCTTCGTTGTTCAGTTTACTTCTACTACTGTTTTATACCTGTAGTTCTACTCTGATCTTCCCATGTTTTTCCACATTGTATTGTCCTGTTTTCTTGTCATGCGTTTCTTTTTATTGTTTCTTCACTTCAATCAAAGGGTATTCTGCAAGCAATCAACGCTTTTGACTACGATTTTGTTCAAAACCTCAGTACCTTGAAAAAATTTGGCTTATATGTTATGCTATGTTCTGTTCAGATTTTTAGGTGAGATAGATGTTACATTTTGTTTTACTTCTGTAGCCATGTTCTATGTTGTAATTTTGAATATTTTTAATATAGATTACTTATTAATCTCCTATTGTTATTTTAATTGATTTGAATGTTTTATATAACATACTTTGCTTTAAGCTTCAAGGCTTGTCTACATGTTGTTTTTGCTATTGTAATATTTTTAAGAATTGAAACAATTCAGGCCCCTTCACATCATTTGCTTCTAAACCTGATTGAAAGATACTATATACCACATACCACATACCACATATACTATATACTACATGCATGCACACATATAAGTCTTCACACTTTTATATATTCTAATTGGATTTCTAGAATCTGATTCCTTTGGATTCAACTTTCGTCCCTAATCGTTTAAAGCTTATTGATAATTTTGATGGCTTATCATGTCCAAAATTCTAGCAGATTTATGCTGGAGGTTTTAAACAGTTACTCTTTGTTTTTTTTCAAGTCTTAAAATATTTATGCTGGAAGACATGGTTTCTTTTTGTTGCGAGGAAGAAAAGAAGAGCCCATCAGCAATTAGAATCTCAAGTGACCCTTTTAGAACTAAAACATCATATTTGCTTACAGTATCTGATGATGGAAACAATTTGTTTGACTCTCTAAACCAGGTTCTATCACCACCTTACGTGGAATCAGTTGTCAAACGTGATGAAATATTAATAGAATATTTGTCTGAGACTTCATGTTTGCTAGCTGTGGAAGCTGTTTTGAAGACCAAAATGCAGCAATTCCATAGTCCACCGGGTACTTTTGTTTCACAATTACCACCTGGTCATGAGAATTCATTTGAACATAATTATTCCATCTTGGTTGTAAATGCAGCACCTGCCTCTCTTGATGGGAAAAGTGCAGCTGAAGCTGTAATAATGCCTAAAGAATCTGAATCTGAATGTACACTCAGAGATGTGCAAGTGTTACAGATGCTTTTATTGCTGTAGGTGGAATTTTCGATTCTGAGATTATGTTTTCGCCAGTTGAGGAGGCCTTGCCCGGTGCCAAAGTTAAATCAAAATCGTAGAGAAAATTGCTTTGGATTCTCTATCTGATGAAGAAAAGCAAGACATGTATAGGTAATAGTCACAGCTGCTGAATGAAATAGTTCAAGATATTATAAACAAGTGCACAGGTAGCATCTCTGCCACAACTCATCAGATAGAGTCGGTCAATTTGTCAATGCCACAAGAAGAAGTTTTGAATATTATGAATAGGAACCGGACCCTGCAGCCTGACATGGAAATACTTGAAAGCTGAGTAAAAGCAATGGAGAAAACCTCTACAAATCGTAATATTTGGTCAACAAGAGGTAAAGCTACTTGTGCTCTCAGGTTCGAACTAGCAAGAGTATCATAAATACTTTAAAAGTTGCAATGAACAATAAGAAGAATATCATAAATAAAACTATTTTTAATTAGTGTGAGACTTGGATTTTTCTTAATAAGCTTCTTGGTGAACCTGGGGCAATTTAGTTTTGGCAGTTTGCTCAAGCATGAGTGTGGCTTATATGTGGTTGGCTGGCTTTTTTGGTTTTCTAGTTGGTAGCAATCAGTAATCAGTGGCAAGTTTTCCAACTAGCTTGGATGAAAAACTCAGAAAAATGGAACTAAAGTCCTATATGGATGCTAAAAGCCTGATCAATGAACAAGCAATCACTGTCACCTCTTTACAAATATGATTTCAGATTTTCAGCATTGGTGGACTAAGAAGTGGGAGGTCTCTGGCTCACATTTTGTATGAAGCTAATAATGCACTGACATAGGCAAAGCAAGGCTATCAATTTTTATTTTTTTTTACATTGATTGGATATCAAAATTGAATACTTGTTTATTTTCGGTGAACTATTAATTTAAATGAAAAGGATTTTTCAATAATAAATAGATCATTAAATCAATTCATCATTTAAATAAAATTTGGATAAATTATTTTTATATTTTTAAAGACACCCTAATTATATGATCACTGATTTTTTTATTATAAAAGCTTATACCTTTTTTAGGATTTGAGAAAAATATTTCACATTTTAGTTTATTTATATATGTAATATGAATAATTTTTTCAGTAATTGTGAGAAATATAAATGAACTCTTCAACGACATTTCTATTTGTTTTTTTTATAATTTTCAGTTCTGAACACTTGCATGGTTCATTTTTAACTAAAAAACCACTTTTATTATCAATTTTAAAAATTTATTTAAAATATTTTCTCATCTTTTAAATTTTTTAAATTAATAATAACAATGTTCGATATTAACTACTATTAAGGCTAACAAAAAAGTAAACTAAAATGATCTATCTATGTTTATCATCATTAATAATTTTTCTTCAATTTTAAATAAATTAAAATAGTCATTTTTATTTGTGAAAAAAAATATTAGTCTTATTTTTAAAAATAAGGAAAAAAACTAACATTTTTATTTTCATAAAAAATGTAATTTCCAAATAAGGATAATATAATTTAAAAAATTCTTTTAAACGAAAATTGACTGCCATAAAAACAATGAATTTAATTATAATACACCACAATATAAAGACTTTTTATAATTATTCAATGATAGATTATTATACTTAACTATGATAGTACCTATGCATAGTATAAGTAGGAGAGAGAATAAAAGAGTAAAAAAATGTTGATACGTGTTAATGTTAAAATCGTGGTTTGATAGTTTTATATCAGTATAGATAACTATTGAGAGCGCCTAAATTAAGTAATCCATGTTGTTTCAACTTAATTAGAGGTGATTTACATAAATTTTTATTATATTTAATAAAATAATAAAAATATTAGATTTAAAATGATTATTTTAAAAATCATATTTAAAATAATTTTAATTAATTACAATATAAAGTTTACTTTTTTTTATAACTAATTAAGAATTTTTGGCTTCCCAGTAAGACCAAGTTATTAAAACTTACACTAACTATGCTTAAGCTCCCAAAATATAAAACTTATATTATTTATGAAGAGATTTTATTTTAGTTGGTTGAATATCCATGAGTGAGTTGTTGAAAATTTTCTACATTTTAAGTTATATTTTTATATTTTTTTTAATAAAAAAACACAACTCTCAAACATTTACCTGAGGTAAAGTAAATCAATTTTAACATAAAAAAAATAATTTCATATTTCTTGATAATTAACTCCTTAATATGTTAACAAATCAATGGTTTTTCTCATTTCTCCTCCTCCCATTTCCACTGTAATAGATGTCATTTTAACTTGTTATGTAAAATTTACTATCCTGCATTTCAAGGATAATTGACCTATTTAGGTCATTTTTATATATTTTTATTAAAAAAAATATTTTTGAAACATTTTATCAGCACAGTTTTTTTTTTTTTTTTTACTCAAATCAAAAGGGAGATCCAATCTAATGTCAAGTGAAATGTCATATGATTAATGAAACTACTATTGCAAATAATAGTTTCTAAACGCAAAACGTAATGTAGGCGATTTCTAAACGCAATCAAACTCCATCTAAAATTTGACCGTTTCATACTAATCCTCGTGATCGTCAAATTTTGAACTGGAACTGCAATATCAGTGACTACCTTAAAACTACAACTCAATTTTAGTTATACTATTTTACGTTTTTTTTTACATTTGACAAGATAACATATTAAAATTACAACTTTAGTACAATTAAATGTCGAATTCATACTTGCACTTTTCTATTCTGATATGGCTCAACATGACATAACTTAAAGTTAGAAGTTGGAATTACAAGTTTAGTACAATTAAAAATACAATTTGAACTTGCACTTTTCTGTTCTGATGTAACTAAATTGTTTCAGAGTTCTAAATCGCAATTATTTCTACAGTTTCAAATAATAGCAAATCAAGTTTTATGTGCCAAGTCACGTACACAGATAATTTCACAAGTCAAAACTGTGATTTAACTTTTTTCTATGATCAAAATAAATTCATACCGATAAAATATTTTTAAATAGACTCATTTTAACCAAAAAAAAAAATGTATAAAAATAACTCAATTGTAAATGACTCATCCCTCGTTTGCAAAAGGGTATTCTTCCAAATGATTTCCCACCTCAATCGAAAGCACCCGTTTCATATCTTCCATGGTGCATATGAAAAATCCCAAACAACACAAAACCCATTTTTCCTTTTTCCCAAAGTTCCAAGCTTTCCCCGTTCTATAGCTACCCGTGTTCTTCAAGTTTCCGGGGTGCATTCTATTCACTCACACTTTTCAGTGAAACGGCTATCTCGGCATGTAAAGGGGAAAGTGCAGGATGTGCTGTTAGATTACTTGCATTCAAGCAGGGGATACAGCTTCATGGATGCTGAATTCATCAGCAAAAACTCACCATTTTTTGTTCATGGTTTGGTGTCAGAGTTTCATGGACAGGATGATGATGTAGCCAGGTGTTTGAGGAAATTCCTGAGGTACAACCCCATTAACGAGTTTGAACCATTTTTTGAAAGTTTGGGGATTAGCCCTCACGAGTTGCCGTTGTTTCTCCCACGTGGCATGATGTATTTGTCCGATGATCATGCTTTGCTTGACAATTTCCATGCTTTGAGTAACTATGGGGTTCCAAGGAATAGGATAGGGAAAGTTTACCGGGAGGCCAAAGAGGTTTTCGGGTATCCTAGTGGATTGTTGTCATTGAAATTTCGAGGTTATGAAAATTTGGGATTGAGTAGATCCGTGGTCATCAAGCTTGTTGTTTGTTGCCCTTCACTTTTGGTTGGTGAAACAGGCAGCGAATTAGTCATGGTTCTGGATTGGTTGAAGAAAATTGGTATTGGACATGAGTGGATTGGGAATTACTTGTCTTGTTTGAAAACCTATGACACAGGAAGAATGCTTGATGCTATGCAATTTCTTCATAATGTGGGCTATTCTGGAGAACAGATGCACAATTTGTTTAAGGAAAACCCTGCATTATTATTGGAAGGTCTTGAGAAGAAGGTGTATGTGTTTTTGGGTCTAGCATTTAAGTTAGGTCTCAATAAGAATGTGATTTATTCTTCTTTTATAGTATATCCCCATATCTTATCAAATAAGTGTGCAAAAAATCTTTTAGGAGTGATTAGCTTTTTGTATTCTATTGGAATGGATATAGGTGGCATTTCGTGCATTTTGTCTACCTACATGCATCTACTAAGCTTACATCCCTTGAAAGGTCCTAAAGCTGTTTGTTTGCAGTTAAAAATTAGGAAAACTGATCTGTGTCAAATCATAAAGGATGATCCACTGAAGCTAATTAGTTTAGCTTCAAAACTGAAACAGAATAGTACTATACAGTTATTACGTGACGACTCAAGTAAACATTTGGAGAAAACAACATTCTTGCTGAAGTTGGGATATGCTGAGAACTCTGAGGAGATGGCAAAAGCAGTAAAAAATTTCCGAGGAAGAGGTGATCAATTACAGGAGAGGTTTGATTGCCTGGTTGAAGCTGGTTTGGACTATAACATTGCAATCAAAATGATAAAATATGCTCCTATGATTCTAAACCAGAACAAGGTTGTGATTCAAAAGAAGATTGATTTTTTAAGGAACATGTTAGGTTACCCATTAGATAGCATTGTGACATTTCCAGCATACTTATGCTATGATTTGGAGAGAATTATGCTCAGATTTTCAATGTATGCGTGGGTGAAGGAAAGGAAAGCAGCAAAACCTATGATGACCTTGAGCACTATCCTTGCATCCTCTGATGAAAAGTTTGTAAAATACATTGTGAAAGTGCATCCCGAAGGTCCAGTCATCTGGGAAGGTTTAAAGAGGTTATTGCAAAAAGATAAGAGCTAACTCTTCCTATAAGTTTTGTCAAGATGTCTATTTATCTTAATATATGCCTTGCTAGCTCATTTGACCTAGAATACCTATTTTTTAGGATTGGCTGTTTTTTCTTTGCAAATGAATGGGCTGTTTTTTCTTTTATGCACAATAAAAATTCTATTTAATTTTGATTTATCTTTTATTTTGTCTTTACTTTCTTTTATTCCTTGATGTCTGGTTAGACTGAGGTCATAGAAGATGCTTAATTTTTTCCCCATGTGAATTGGTTTTAATTAAGCTTTAACTATTTCCTTTTATTTTGGACAATTAATAACCATTAAACAAATCCCATTGAAGAAGGCAACCAGAAACTGTTTCTTTTAACTGTATTGTTTTCATGGTAATTCAGGTGATCTCCTTCAAAGAACACTTCTTTGTCCTTTCTTTCTTTAAGTGGCATTTGGTACAAAAGATGTTTTTAACATTGCTGGAAATGTGGGTTAGGGATAAAAAGTTTCCCATGATTAGTAGAATAAAATAAAAATATTTCCTAGGAATACTAATATATGAATAAGTGATAATAAAATTTTCCCATCTTCATAGGTGAGAATAAAACATTCCTGTGGTAATTGACTGTAATTCTTGGAATTTTTGTTGTCTTTATTGGTGGAGTTTATCAGAATAACAGGTAAAATTATAAATCATATGCATATACTTTTGCTCCCTGCCATTGATAGACGAAAGTGTTGATTTTTCCCTTTGTATCAGTCATGGACTTCTGAATTTATGTAGGAACTTACATAACATCATCAAGACATTGATAATGTTAACTGAGGCAATGACAAACAGATATCTCATGAAACATAAATTCGTTGGGCTGATGTATGTATTAATAAATATATGAAATACAATGATTGGAAGACTAATAATACTTGAATAATCATGACTGTTGTTTCTAAGTGCGTGGGTAAGCTCAAAAGGTTGTAGTTGGTTGTTGAAGATTTATCTGTGCAATATTACTTGAGTCCCTAATATTAACAGTTCGATATCTAATTACAACATTTTCATTCCTTTTTTATTACACGAGAGAGTGGTTGGTTCAGTCCAACTCCAAGGGTTACATAAACGAAAATATTCTTAAATTCGAATTATAAGCCAAATTTGTTAATCATGGGTGGTGGGTGACCAGGTGAGGTTATAATAATTTAATCATGCATATGATTCATCACAATTTTGTGAGTTAAACAACCTAACTTGATGCAGCATGTAAACTCTTTGGGCACCTTTGTGCTTGCTTGCTTGCTTGCTAGCAGTTTTCTATTTAGTGTTGTTTTGAAGTTGGCTTTATTAGTTTCATGGTTTGGTATTGTTGTATTAATGGATTTATTCAAAAGTCAAAAGTTGTATGACATCATAATAATCTTTACAATTACAAGTGATCATGACTTTAAGGAATGTTTATGTACCGTTTTGTCTTTCAAAAGTGATAGATGCCCTAGAAATGGTGTCTAATTAAGATACTGATAATAATTAATAATGTTAGTATGATATTACGCTTCAACTAATTCGTGGGTGTTTAGATTTATAATTTGTGAAACCGAGTTTGCATGAATTTGATTTTAATAAGAAGTGAGTTCACGATAAATTGATTCAGGTTTAGATATTTTCTCAAAAGTGAATTTGGCTATGAGGTAGGTATTTGGTTTTGCCCATAAACAATTTCAATCCAAAGAAAAAACAGGAAATTCTTCTTTCGGCATCTGACATTTCCAAACCATCTATTGATATTACAAACTATAGACTACAAACTTTAGACCCAACATAATAGGACATATATATATATATATGTGAAGGAAAACACACATGGAGGACACCAAATCTAGTAAAGTGCCTGAAAACTAAGTATAAATACTATATATATTGTTCAAAACAAAACGACTTATTTCTAATTATCAGCACATTACATGGTGAATGCGCTGTATTAACATTTTTATATATATATGTACACATCGACATGCAGTCATTCATAGAAAGCCCAAATGGTACTTTATGGCGAATGTGCAAACATGAAGAGAATACAGTACATAAATAAAATTTGACTAGTAGTTATTTATTGTAAGAATTGATATAAAACACGCAGCACCACATACTTTGCAACGATACTATTTGTCTTCTCAGTTGGATGGAAAGAGTCCCAAAACACATATTTGGAAGCATCCGTGCAACTGAACATTTGGCCCCTGCTGCATGCATAACCCATTTCAAACATTCCAGTAGCGCAACACGCCACTGAGGTCGATTCAAATCCTGTAGAGAAAAAAGTTTAATGAATTAATGTGCATTATAATTAATTTATATAAAATATCCTAATAGAAGAATATATTATGAGTTTAATAGATATGTATATCCAATATAAAAGTTTTTATACAGTTAAGTTAATAAATTTATTATATATGATAATTTGTAACTTAATAATAATATAAAAAACTTGTATATTGTCTATATATATATATTATTGATGCTATCATCTTTATTATTAAAGATAGAAACAATATATAAAATTAAGAATAAATCCCGGAAAAATTGTGTGGGCCATAATTAAAAAAAAAATTATTTGGGAGGAGGGTGCAAGTTAAAAATGTTTTTATTTAACTAAAACACATGCAAAAAAGTTAAGTTTTTTTTTTTCAAAAAAAAAATTCTGTTTCCATCCATATTCTTCCAATTAAAAGTGATGCACAAGCAAGAAAAAACTAAAACCAAAGAATCATGGATCACTTTTTAATTAAAAAAAAGGAAGAATAAAAAAAAAAAGGGAGAAAGAGAATATAATTTGAAACATATATGCATGGTTAGAGTAACATACCATATAGTTCCGGTCTTCTTATGATATTCAACATAATGTAATACGGATTTGAAAACACCAATTTGAGTCCAGGGAGTTCTTGGTTGAGCTTAATAGTCAAATTCTTGAGCTTATCATTGAAGTCCAATGCTATGTTATTGTATCTGGCAACACAGTCATTCCCACCAGCAATATTTGTGGTTCTTTCTAAAGGCAAGCAACCCATGGGAGGTAACCCTCCTAGGGATATCTTCCTAGCACCAAGACCATAGAGGCTCCTTATGAAGTTCTCAGCTATGCCAGCCAGAAAAGTTTGGTACTGTTGGGGTGTGAATTGAGATGCTCTTCCAGGCATGGTGTAGTAATTCTCAAGGAAGTCATTTGTTCCAAGACTAATAAGGTGTAATGCTTCAGTTATAGTCTCCTTTGCCTTGCTTTCACCAAGATATGCACTCAAATTCTTTTGGTATCCCTTGTAGTACTCTAATTGCTTCCATAGTGGTATCACAGACTGCAACCAATATTATGATTTGCATTTATTATATGTTGGACAATGAACTCATAAGATTCTTTTTTGAATTTCAGATTTTAACAAAAAAATAAATTAAAAAATAACGAAAACAATAAAAGGTAATTATTTTTAGTTTTCCCTATTTGTTTGACAGAGAAGAGAAGAAAAACAGAGGTGAGGCATTGAGGAAGCAGCAGTGAAGGGACAGGAGAAAGGTCGAGAAAAAATTATATGTGATGTAACCCTACATATGTACAATCTTGTATACCAAAATTGAATATATTCTTTTTGAAAGTGACGTTATTTTATAGATTAGTTTTGCTTAAAAATTATTTTTAATTAGAACACAGTCTTAATTTAAATTTAAATATTTTACATTGAATATACACATCTTTCTTATAGTGTTAATTTTTTAATCTACAATATCTGTTTTATATTTTGCTAAGCTAATGTGCATATTTTAATCATGATTGAATTTTTTTTTAATAACTTTAGTTTATAATTATAATTTTTACTTAAATTTAAAAGCATCTATATTATATGTATTTCTTTAACTTTAAGAATTATTTTTTGCAACTTTTTAAAAATATTTGAAAAATAAATAATTATTTCACTAAAATTTAAGTTAAACTAGACATGCATATATAGATAAATTAATTTAAACAATCATGATAGCTAGCTAATAAAATGGAAATAAGGGATTTAGCTTCTCTAAATTATGGAGAACGTATTAAATAATAACAGTAATTATAATGGTTGATTTTTTAATTAACGTACGGTCGAAATTTTAATAATTTATTATTATATATACATATGTATTTAATCATAATTTTAACCATTAATTTTAATTAATAACTATAATTATACTTTTATTATCTAAAATATCCCTTCTTACTTTAAAAGAGTGAAAAAAAAAATATAATTAATAAGATTGAATCCGAATCTTAACTAAAGGCGTTTCACAAAAAAATGTTATTTTTTTTTAATTAGGATGTTTCTTTTTACAGACCATAAACATTAAGGACACTCCTAAGCCGAATCAAAATGTAAAAAAAAAAAAAAAAAAACACAAAGCATTATGGATTCATGTTTTTGGAATGTAAAGAGAACGCCTCTTCATTTTTATGGAATGCAAGAAACTTTAATTTTGGCTGTGGATGAGAGGAAATAAAAGAAAAAGAAAAAAAAATACAGATGATGATATTATTCTATCAAAAAGGATGTTTAAAGATAAAAAAACGAAGTTGATTTCTGAAAAAAAAAAAATCTAAATCGATAAAAAAATACAGTCATTTTGGTTTAATTTAAATTTCAAAATTTTATCTATCTCTCTTTCTTCTCCTCTGAAGCAAACAAGGAAAAAAATTAAGTAGTTTGAAATTATTTTACGAGTCTCTTAAAAAAGCTTACATGTCTATATTTTGGTCATTTATTGAAAACAAACAAAAATATTCTAAATCGAGATCTATAACAAGAGACCATGTTCGGTTTTAAAATAAAAAATAAGAAAGACAAAACTATTAGCTATTAAAAATAAAAAATAATTTTATATATCAGTTTCCAAATGCTATTTAACACTAAACAATAAAGATTAAAAAATGAAAAAAGAGATAAAGAAGATATTGAGTGGAGTTTTTCAAAAAAATTAAACGCAAAAAAGAAAAGAAAAGAGAAGAGAAGGAAGATAGTGTTGGAAAAGTAAAGCAGTTGTTCCAGTCGATTGAAAGAGAGATGAATTACCAGAACATCTGAAGTTGCATTGTCATAACCAGTTGCTGCTGAAGCAAAAGTGAGGCCACTTGCAAAATCGGAAATATTATACTTAGGATCCAAGTATGCTGGCACATAATGTTTAAGGCCAAAAGCCTCAGATATAAAATCCGTTGGTATTCTCCCATTGCAGAACCTTCCTGTTGCTTTTCCACCTTCAAAGTCACGTCCATATGGCCGGAAGTTGCTCCTTGCAATGGTGGGGATGAAGTTGTTGTTGCCGGCGTCTACGGAGGAGTCCCCGAACACGATCACCGCCGAAACCTTTGCACTAGTCTTCCCCACTAGGGAGAGTAAATGAAGCACCACAATGTGGGAGCATACTAGTAGTACTCTTGTTATTTTTCCCTTCCCTTTTTCCATTGTTCTAGGGTGACTTTCGAATGTGCTAGGGAACTCAACTTGTGACACCATAAATATTGTTCAGGGCTATTAATGGAACTTTGATCTTTTTGTGTTTGGGTGAACAAGTTGTTGGAAACCATAATTGCCAGGACAAGAGCACGGTTCTGAGGATGGGACTAGCATTCAAGGTGCCCTAAATGGTGCTTTACATTTCTTTTTTTAGAAAAATATTTAGTTAGTTTTTTTTTTTTTTTGAATAGCTATAAAAAAATCACTTTATTATTATTTCAATAAATTATACACGAATTTGGGAAAATAAAAAAAATTATTAAGAGAAAAAAAAAAAGGAAATAGGTGAAAATAATGTATTTATTTTGTAACCATTAATAAAAACATATTAAATAAAAAGCTAAATACCAACCAATCGCATCCTAAATATGACGCGTGTCATGTGAATGACTCAGAGATAAGATGACTTGTGAAATGTATATCATAACTCTTATAATACGAGATTTTACGTGATGAATTCATGTGAGTAGAAAAATAAATACAAACATTAAATGAGAGCTTAGAATTTTCCTCTAGACCCTACAATGTATTTATATTTCTCTCATGACACCTTGTGCAAGACTTACATAAAACGTTCAATTCACACGAAAAAAGTCTTAAATCTGCAGACAATAATAGAACAAGTGCCACTGCCGGGGGATGGGGGGATAATTGTACTAGCTATACTAGATGCACGAGAATGACCACCCCACTTACAAAATTTGCAAAGAGTTCACTTACACAATACATGTCACAATTTGTTGGGGAAATATAATAGAGCTAAATTATTACGAAGGCACGAGTAAATTATATATAAGTAAATTTGACACGGTCTATCTCAATTTTAAGGCACTATATTTGTCATATCTGTATTTATATGGAGCAACGTGAAGGTTTCATAGTATCTGCAAGAGTATTTAGTATGTCATTTGAAGTAAAACTTTTATGGTATGAATGAAGGAAGCTCTTAAATAATGGTACATTAGTTTTAATTTTTTTATGGTCTAGCCTAATTTTTATAAGACTATCCAAATTACTACTTTTGTGAAAATATATGAAAAGGGTAAGTGCATCGCACTAATATATATTATATGTTGATGATGTGGTGATTTTTGAGAAAAATAAAAATAAAAATACTTGTTTTTAAGAAAATATTGAGCAAATTACTTGTCATAAAAGATTTTAGTGTAATAAAGAAAATTCTTGAAATATAAATTATTTTAGATCATTCTAGAAGAATGTTTTAGATGTCACAAAAAAATTATATATATTGATTTTTTTAAAAGATTTAACATGTTTAATGTCAAATATGTTACACATTTCAAGGTAAGACAAATACAAGAAAAATAAATCAGTACAATATTTTATTTTCTTATGATGGTTAACTTTTTTAAGTAAATTAAAATAATTTCAAATATAATTTTAATCTTTTATTCTTTCGATTAGATTCAATTTTATTTCTTATCTATCACAAAGTTTAATTTAATTTTTTTATGTTTTTAAAATGTGTATAAGTGGTCTTCTCCTCAGTTTTATAGTTAATGTTATCAATAATTTTAATATATTAAGAGTTAATTTTCCAAAAAACAATTATTTTCTGAAATATTTAAAATTTAAAAAAATTAAAGGACTCTTCTCTTCTCTTCCTCAACTCGCAAACCCTCTTCCCCAATGACACTAGGATGTCCTTCTAATGCCGAACTAGAAAGCATGGTTTCTTATGGAGTTTTGAGTTGATCCTCGTGGCTCTCATCGAGGTCGTAGGCTCCAACATCCTTAAGATTGTCGATGCCATATAGAAGCTCATCGTGCATGGCTACCTCCGAAAAAAGCATATCAGAACTCCAACACTATCGTGTTAGAAGCGGAGCTCCTCTCCAACCTAATTGATTCGATTTACAAATGCTAGAAGATTTTGTCCAATGGATTAAAAAAGAATCAAAACCTTTTATATTTTGGATTTGGGAGAATGGTGTGATAATTTCACTTGAAGTGATTCATTTTTTAATACTTGCTACATTTTTTGGAGGTAAAATCGTTCTTCAAAGAAATGTAGCAATGAGCAAGATTTGCATGAAAGAATTTATAGGTTGTGTTTGCCCCCAAGACCTTGCAATTGAATGTGCTAAAATTGCAAATTGTCTCTCTTTGGCCGTTGCATATGTATTGTTCAAGTTGATTTTGGAGAAGGAGAAAAGGGTTGCAAGGTTAGGAAAAAGAAAGGAAGAGTCTTTTAAATTTTAAATATTACAGTCACAGTTAAAAAAAACATTACTGTGTAATTACACATATGAAAATGTTTTAGAAAAAAAAAATATTTTGTGACTGTCTTTAATATGTTAAAATTACTGATGATATCAATTTTAAACTAACAAAAATAATCAGTTTGAATCACTATAGAAATACAAATGATTCAATTAAAATTTTATAAAATAAGAACTAAACTAAATCTAATAAAAAAATAAAATATTAAAAAAAATATTTTTTTAACCATTAAAATATACATTTTAAGGAATTTATGTAATATTTTTTACACTTAAAAATAATATAGTTGATCTTATTTTTTTTAAGGATTAAATTATCTATTTAATTCATACTTCTCTCTGTCTATTAATCAAAATAACTATTTTTTAACAAGAGCATTTTTAAATTTTTTTTTTTAATGTGAGGATCTTTAGTCATTATCACTCTCATTGAAATATATATCTTATTTTAATCTTATATCTTGAGTATTTTTTTATTTTTATTTTTTAAATATATTTCTTAATATTAATTTTAAATTTCATTTTATTTAATAATTGGGTCAAAATTTTCTTTCTCAATGATCTCAAACTATTCTTCTTTTATCTTTATATATATATTTGATTTTTTTTAGTCTATCATTTTTATATTTATTTCTAAACTAAATTTTAATATTTTTAAAAAATATCAAATAATAATAATTTTTTTTAATAAGCATGCATTCTTAATATAAAATATTTTAAATTATCAACCAATTAAAAATTAATTTTAATGTGATTTTAAAATAATTATTATCAAAATCAATAAATATATCATATATTATACTTTATGACTGAATAATAGTATAAAAAAATTTAAATTAATAGTACATACACTTTTTTTTTAAAAATTTTATATTATAAAATAAATTATTTATTATAAATTTAAAATATAGTTTATATATTAAAAAATACATTTTAGTATAAATTTTAATTATATAAAAATAAACATTTATCATATACATTACAATAACTAAAATATTAGTATAATTGAAAAATGCAGCATGGTAGTTGCTGCACATACAGATAAAAGAATTTTTTTAATGTGATAATTACAAGTGTATTACATTTTTTGTACTCTCTTAAACACTAAGTTGATGTTATTAATTTAAAAAAAAAATCAGCATGAGTATTATACATAATTATGGTCCCGAACGTCTAACATTTACCATGATAAAACTTTGCCCAAATAAAAAAATAATAGTCAGAATTAAATATAATTTTAGTTTAAATATTGACTAATATTAATTTTAATCTTTTAAAAATAATTTTATTATATTTAATACTTAAAATTTTTAAAATACTCTTTTGAATTATTTATTTAACTTTATTAATTTTTTATTAAATATAATTACCTCTATCAATTATAGACAATGTCACTGAGACAAAAACTGTTATAGTTCATGTATATGTTCATGTTTATTCTCATAATAAGATTCTATTAATAAGAAACATAATATTTGAGTTTAATTGTATGTATTATTTTAAAAATAGAGTTGTACTACTGTTGTAACAGTTATTTTTGTAAAGTTCTAATAAAAAATTAACAAAATTAAATAAAAATTAAAAATTTTAAGAATCAAATGTAATGAAATTAGTTTTAAAAGATTAAAATTAATATGACTTAATATTTTGAGGATAAAAATAATATCTTCAAAATTATCTCATAACGAGAAGAGGAATAAAAGGCAATGGCAGTAGCGTGCATGTTCTTACATATTTAGAAATTTTCACATAAAAAGTGAATTATCTGTCATATATTAAAAATTATACTAAATACTTTTTCTTTTTAGTCATCCTTCTAGATTGTGTCACCTAGTCAAAAAAAAGAGAACCTTCTTGCAAAGGTACTCACCCTCCGAAAACCATAAATAAGTTCGTGAATTTTTGTTGCTCAGTTTGCATGAACTGATCTTGTAGATTGATGAATTATATCAACCAAATTCGTACTTTAATAAATTGGAAGCAGATATCATCTACCAACAAAATCTAGTAAAAGCACTTCTTTTCGGATATCTGAATTGTATTTGGTAGTAGTTGCATCAAACCTCAATCACCACATTTTCATATCCATAAAAAATAATGTTAACTTTTATGTACGTAAATTTTTATATATTTTTAAATATTTTATCTTCATTATTCCTGTTATTTATTAATTTTTATATGCTTTTGAATTAAAAAGTAAGTAGTAAATTAATATATGCTTTATTTATAATTATGTATAAGTAAATTAAATTTTTTAAAAGTAGGTGGATTTCTTATAAGTTTTCCTAGCCTAATGTAAATGAGACTGAGTTTTTTTTTTCATCGTCATTTTTTAAAATTTGTTTTCAAACTTACTTTACTTTTAATGAGGGTTAAAATGTGGATAGTCAACTCCATTATTGACTCACATAATAGTCATTTTTATTAGGCATTGAGAGAATACTAAAATTCAATTAATGCAATTGAAATGAGAAATAAAATTCATATATTTATAATAGTTAATAGATTAAAAGTAGAATTAAACCAGATAATTAAAACATTAAATTTAAATTTAATTATACTTATATGAACTAAAAATACTTTTAAATTTTTATGATAATATACATTTTTAAAGATGATTAACAACAAAAAAATTATAATATATGTCTTTCTCTAATAAAAAGACTCTTACTAAAAAATTTAAATGTAATTGTAATTGAGGTGAGATAATAATAAATGAATGTAATTCTAGAAAAGGCAAACTCTTTTATATTTAAAATAAAATAGAATACTTAAAGTAATATACATAAGATGGGTTAAATAAAGAAATTTTATTGAATTTTATTATTGACTAAGAGTGTAAAAATGGACTTGATTTAATTAACCTAATTAATAAACTTAGGTTGGATTGTGAAAATTTATATTTGAGTTTATATTTTCTTAAAATAGTCTAACCTAAATTTTTTATGACTTGTAATGAGTTGGACTAGCATGTGAGCCATTAGTATTTTTTATTCTTTTATAATTAATAAAATTATAAATGATAAATTGAATATTATACGTGTTGTTAATCTTCATTTTAGAGTTAATATTTTATATATATTGAGTTTTATTTTTACTTTTAGAACTTGTTTATTAATATTGGGTTTTATTTATATTTTAATACATATTGAATGTATATTTGAATTAAAATTTAAAAATATTTTTACTTTAAAAGTAAGAATTTTTTTATTCTCAATTCATGCACCTAAATACGTAACTTTATATTGAAATTCGTAAAACTTTTTTTGTAATTTTAAATTAAACATTCACGAGTTTTCTTTTTACTTTAGTATTTTCCAATCAGTACAATTGTTACATTCTATTTTATTTCTATTGTTATGTAATATATTTTGTTATTTTACAGTACAAATGGCAGCTTAGATTTTTTTGTTTTAATTTATACATATTTTTTAAAAAATTAATTTGTTTTTATAAAAGTTAATTTATTTTAATAACTTTATTTTTTATATTTAAAAAAAAATCTATTAATTGGCTTGTTAACTCACGACTCATCAAGAATTAGGTTGGACTAAAAAAAATTAAACCCATTATATGGATTTATAACAAAAGATATTCAATGGATTGAATTGACCTAAAGTTACACCTCTATTATTGATAACCCTCATTTATACATAATTTCATAATAGTATTCCTTCCATTTCAAATTAACTAATGTTTTAGCATCAATTTTTTTTATATTAATCAATGTTTTTGATTTTTAATAAGAAATTAAAAAAAATATTTAAATAAAATAGCCTTTAATAAATATTAGTATTGTTTTAATTATACTAAAAAAGAAGCTTAAAGATGGGTGATATTTAGAATGAAAAGAGTAATAGAAAAATATGGATGTTTGACTGATTCTAGAAAGAAATAGCACTGAAAGAGATACAACAGAAAGTCATACTATCACACCCAGAGAGACGGGACAGCATTATTAATTGGGCAGCCATGGATGTAGTTGCAACCGTCCAACTCAAGTCAAGTTTGCATCTTCACTATTGGCCTATGCTATTAATTCAATCCCACTCAACAACAAAGGAGGTGATACCATATGTTCAATAAATGTCACTCAGACCTTCTTTCATCTCTCTTCTCGTCTCACAAAATAAACCACCATCATTACTCATCTACTATGTACACTATCCTATTCCTTTCCTCAATCCATCTCTAATCTCTAAGTTAATAAATTCATCAATACTACTACTATTACGTCTACAAACAATTACATTTTGCTTTTCCATCATTTCATCAATGTCACTTCTCTTGTTAGTTATTTGGCCATTCCTATTGCTAATATACAAACCAAAGTCTTCGTCAATCTGCAGTGTAAGATTTCATTTGTTTTGCATCATAGATGAAGGAATTATCTACGGAAAAGTCTTCAATAATACAATGACTTAATTTTATTTTTTTTCATACTAAACAGTATCTTAAGAACATTATTTAAAAAATTATTAGAAATTATATAAAATGCAATTCAAATTATAAAAAACATATTTTTACACATTTTAATAAATATATTTTCTCTTTTACTTTCTTAATCAATACTTCAAAATTTATCGTTTTTTATATAATGGGTTAAGTCCATACCAAAAAAAGACATCGGTATTAGTAACTCACCGTAAAAAATCCACTATATTCTTGATAATTTTTCTATCGATAATTTATGGCGAGCCTAACTCACAGTTAAATAAAAATTTCACTGTATTATTGAGGGTTTAATTATCGGTACTTAATATACTTTTTATTAAATTTATTTATATATATGAAATTAATAATAGTTGGATATATTAATTCAAAACACAAATAATTAGCCTAAAATGATATAAATAGTATTAACTAATTTATTACACAAATAATCGATTTTCACATAACATGACTCAATCAAACAAATTATAATAATATAGATAATACTAATTAAGCCAAAATCTGAGTAAATATAATGGATGTAACATAACTAAAATGTCATAAACCATGAGTCAAATAACAATCAAACTTTAGATAAAATCATTAAGAGTTTAACTTCCATATATTATCACTGTTAAAATCATCTAAAACATTTTACATTGTTAATCAATTCAAATTTATCTTAAATATAATTTTTAAAATAATTATTATAAAATTAATAAATTTACCATTTATAATATTATGTAATTAAATGATTGTATAAAAAAATATTCATAATATCAATACATCCTAATTAAATGTTATCATAAATAATGTTTGTCAGAAATGATTCTGATTAATCTGAAAACATTCTTCTCCATGGTGAGATCAGATCTCCTAAATTTGTAAAGCAGTTCGTATGAAGAATTTGTTTAAAAAGTTATTAACATTATTCAAAGTCACATTATATTTTTACTTGAATGGCCAAACAGGGCGGACCCTACCTTGCTACTGGAAGGTGCTATGCTATGTTTACCATTGTCATAATACTTTGTTTTAGGCTTCTACAAGACAAATAGGGTGAATAAAAGGGACACTTCGGCTATTGCTATTGACCTTTTGAGCCATTTGAATACATTGTCGTTTCCCCCCTCTAAATTAATATGATTGAGGTCATGTAAATATAAGGAACTTTATTTTTAATCTTTCAATTTTTTTATTCATACCATCTTCATTATCACTTCTTTAGTTAGAAATACGTTTTACGTCTTGTAAACATAATATTTTTCATCTACAAAATATACTAGTTATTTTTATTTTTAGCGTGGATAAATACAGTATTTTTTTTTGTTTATAATCCATATTATTACATTAAATATAATGTACTTTCACTTGACATTACAATTTATATCTATTTTAAATTTTATTTGCAGTAAGTTATTGGCAAGGATTTATCATGAAATTCACGTTATATATTCTAGAAAGCAAACTTATGATTGTGAAGGTACTTAATATTGTAGAAACCAAATTACCAAAGTTGAAAGAGCAGGTGTAAGAATGACGTACCTTTACGTAGGTATAGGTATTTTTATCCATTAACTAATAATATTTAACAATTTGGTTTTCACCTCACTAAATTTCCTGCTCTTCAACTTATGATTATAGGAATATTAACTTAGTTTTTATCTTTATCAGTTTGCATCAGACTGTTAGTTTGTTAATTTCAGCTTTTTGATCATATCTTTTATAGCTTATTCATATACGTTAATTACTTCTCTAATCTATATGTATAAATACACAGATCTGTATACTTTAATATTATTGAATAGAATCATTCAGATTATTTTTCCAATATTTTTATCTATTAACTATTAATATTTAATAATTATGAATTTAAATATTTTTTTATAGTATTGTTTATAAATATTAAGTATTAATTTACACATTTTTAAAATTTAAAGGGCTATTTTATTTATGGCTCAAATATTAAAGGAGTGATGTGTTTTTTGTTGGTGGGTTATGCAGAATTTTAAATCTGAACTTTGGAAACTCATTCAACACGCATGCATATCATAAAAATCACGTTAAATTGGATGAATAACGTAAAAGTTAAATGTTTTTGCTTCCGGTGGACATGCGTCAAATTGATGGAGACGCACAAACAAACACACTTGTAGAAAAAGATCCCATGATAGTTAGTTGGTAACTAGTGTGTGTAACTTCTTGTGCATATTCTGTCAAAAAAAAAAAAAAAAACAAAAACAAAAACTTCTTGTACATATACATAATATTAATTACACTAATTATTTTTTTATTTTTTATTTAATTTTTAATTAATATATATATATATATATTGTAAAGTA
>JAMLFT010000867.1:0-35922 GCA_026544285.1 Pachyrhizus erosus | reverse complement strand
TTTAAAAAATAATAAATATTAAAATAAAAAATTGATAATAAAAATTAAAACAAAAAATCTTTAAATAAATAAAATAAAAATCTAATTTTTCAAAAATCAAATTTATATTTAAATCTTAAAAAAAATGTTATGACAACCAATAATTATCTACCAATTGTATTTTTATAATCAATTTGCGACTCAATATTATAATTTCTTCCACAGTTTTCATCTAAATTGCCTTTTGAATTCAACAAACTTTAAAATAATATTATTCAAGCAACATTTTTTACTTGTTAAAATAAACAACATAATTTATCAAACTCAATATTTCCATTAAGTTCATAAGAGTTGAGCTAATTAATATCAATATAGTATACAAATCAAATAAGTTGTTATTTTCAAAAGAAAAATACAATCATGGAATAAATGATTCCCAAACTGAAGAAATAAATAAATGAACCCCTTGAAAGCTAGTATTCATAATCAGGGGGGCCTGAATTTGACCAGATGTTAAAAGTAGAAAAGTTAATTTACTAAATCATAGATTCAAACTATAGGCATGATCTTCAAAGCAAGGTTTTGTCCACTTGATACCAAAGCTTTAAACAAAAACATTAGATAATTTTAATAGTATGTAGGAACAGAAGAGACTTTATATAGCTGAGGCCCGAGGGTGCAGCTCCTCCTCCTTGCAAGCGTTGTTCATTTCCTCTATCTTAATAACAACTTATCTCTTGACCTATAATAATTACAAAATTTACCAACTTATCTCTATCGGTAGAACGGACGAGGAGACATAAAAATTTATTTAAGCATTTTCTCCTAACGGTAGGTGTCCATGTACATCTTCCAATGCATGGTAGTTTCATTGCATTTCTCTCGACCAACTGCTTCCAAACTTAAAAAATCATAATATGACGTCACTGCACACTTATCTTATATAAAGATTTCTAATTGAATGAAAATATATATTATTTTATAAGTTAGTATATAATTTTTTTTAGTTTAAATAATTTTTAATTTTTATAAAATAAGATTATTTTATTTTATTTTTATTTTAATCTTTTATATATTTGAAAATTTTAATATTAATAGTAAAAGTGAATGGGTGGAGCGTATGCTACATAATGAACTTTGGAATAATTGACAAATAATTTCCCATATAGATAGAGATCACTGAATGTTAATGTGAGTGTGTGAGAAAAATATTAAGAGAGATCATACATAGCTACTCAATACTTTTTATATTTCAGTCATTTGTTTTTATGTCAAAACTTCTAATTTTGGCTGACATCCTTTACCTTAAATTATGTTAAAGCTCGAGAATTTTTTAACGCACATTTCAGTTATTTATTTTTTAGTCAAAGCCTCAAACCTGCAGTTAGCGTTCTTTATATTTCAGTCATCAATTTATATTTTTCTTTTAAATAAGTAATTACTTCTCCCATTCTTTTTATATTACCTATAAAATTAATAAATGAAATTAATTTTATCAATTTTTACAAAAATGTTAGAAACTTATTAATTTCATTCTTATTAATTATCATTAAATTATAATGTATTATTAATAAAATATTTTATTTTAATAAAAAAGACATAAATACTTATAATCTTTAATAGGAACACATAAAAAAAATTTATGAAAAATTTTAATATATCTTATATTAAATACTACCAATTTGAAATAGTAAATTTTAAACTTCTTTTTACTAAAATAAGGACACTAAAACTAACAAGAGCCCCAAATTATAGCAACGAACCATGACCCTGTTTGTGGTTGATGAAGCATTTACGCAACTATATATGCCTATCTGTCTCACAAAGCAAGACGGCAAGGAAGGAGGAAAATTAAACCACCAACAACAGCAGCAGAAGACAAAGGAGCCAATCGAAATGGCAAACAAATACGCTACATTGTTGTTGGTGGTGTGCCTTATAGTCGCTGCAAGCGTTGATGCCACCATTTCCGATGCCAAAAGGCAATGCATAGATGAATGTCACGATAGTTTTTGTAAGCTCACCCCCTCCAAGCTATGCGATAGCTTTTGTTCTGCATGGTGCATAAGCGTATCAAAGGGTATGTTAATTAGTTTCCATGTCATTTTTATATGTCTCCCTAAGGAATATTCCAATAAGAAATTATTATAAAACCTTAATTCATTCTTTTTATCAGGTGATCATCTTGAATATCATTAATTTATCATCTTCTAAATCAAACATTTACACTTAATCTGACCTAACACTACATGTTTTGTCAAACAATAATCGTTAAAGAAAAAAAAAATGCATTATTATAGATAACTTTTTTCTTCTTCCAACTTTTACCTCAATTGCATTTGTTTTAAAAATTTGGCATCATAAATTTCGAGTGAAAATTTTAACATAACAAAGTATATTGACACCGTTGTTTTATTTATTCTTCAATATTTATTATTAATTTATGCTTCTTACATATCTATGTATAACTTTATAAACATTTATCATTGTTTTTTGAATTTGCAATTTTGAAATATCTATGTTGCAGTTCCTAAAACTGGCAGTGGCAATACAACACCAAGGAAGATGAAACCGCAAATAACGAAAGAACCTAAAGAATAAAAATTAAGGCTCTAACGTCTCACAACTTGCATAAGTTGAATTGAGATACAGGACAAGGGAATGGATGGATTATGCGAAGCATGATTGGCAGAATGCTCTGAAGCTTACTATAAGACTTACTCAAGAACAAGGACAAAATATTATATTACTTGCTATTTATTCATGTCCTTATCCTCCTTGCCCCTTCTTGTCATTGACTACCATAATAATAATACCATTAAAATATTATCCATATTCTTCTGATTCTCTTGTTTCTTTATGAGCAATTTCGGTTGGCTCCTTTGTTTTCTGCTGCTGTTGGTGGTGGTTTAATTTTCCTCCTTCCTTGTCGTTAGTATTGTGAGATAAATAGGTATTTATAGTTGCGTAAATGCTTCATCAACCACAAACAGGGTCATGATTTGGGATTCTTGTTAGTTTTAGTGTCCTAATTTTAACAAAAGAAGTTCAAAATTTACTAATCAATTATTTAAAAGACAAAAGTATAAATTAATGACTGAAATATAAAGAATGGTAACTGTAGGTTTTAGTCTTTGACTAAAAAATAAATGGATTTATTATGCTTTTCTCTCTATTTTTTTTTTAAATTTCCAGTTTCAGTCTTTCATAATATTTTATCTGTTTTTAATCCATGAAAATAAAAACTCTGATCTGTTTTTGTTCCCAATGTAAAATTTTTAGATGACTAAAAATAGAATAAATTTTTTAAGACTAAAATCAAACAAAAATATTATTGAAACAAAAAATAAAAATTCATAAAAGATAAGAATAAAAAATTTAATAAATCCAAAATAAATAACTGAAATGTTCAACTATCGAGCTTTAACATATAATTTTATTGTAGTGTTGTTGATAAATTTGTTACGCTGGTAAAAGAGATATAGAAACAATTTTAATTGGTGAAAAAGTGATTGAAAAATCACTTATAGACGATGTTAAAAATGTTAATAGTCTTAATTTCAATGAAAACAACTAGATAAAATACTAAATAAAAATAATTTAATTATTAGAAAAGAATGTTAAGCACAATAACACATAAGTGAAGTTTCTAAAAATATTTTTGATCCTAGGTTATGCAAAAATATCTATGAAGAATTTAGACATCTAATGATAGAAAATAGATTGATTAAATATGACATTATGTAATATTAAAAGCTATAATATTAATATGATTTCACAACTCTACAGTTCAAAAAACTAAAAAAATTAATATGAGGATTGATAATTTTTATAATATTAAACTTGTTTAAAAAATATATTCCTATAGTCTCAAAATTTTGAGACATGACCCTAATTGGCAGGTTACTGAACTTTAAAAGAAAATTAATGACTAAAGTATAATGAGTGTAGAATAAATGTTGAAATGTTGAAAATGTTAGATAGGTACTAGATTTTGACATAAAAGTAAATAATTGAAATGTAAAAGTTGTACTTTGAAAGATAAAAGTTGTACTTTGATAGAAAAGATGTGACACAAGTGACTAATAACTTGAGCTTTTTAAACATCTGACAGGAGTTTAAATTCTGGTTATACGAATAAAGCAACACCTACACTTTATTTTATTCAAAGGATCCGTATAATGACTTTTGATTGAAGGAATATCTTCCATTAAAAAAAAATGATGTATGGATTAAATTAGGACGAATACTATAGTGGTCAATTTTATATGTGATCTATTATGCAGTATTTTTTAATATTATTATATTCACCTAATTTACATAGTAATTTAGTGTATTTTTTGTACCATTTTTTTTTTCTTTTCCTTCTTTTTCTTTTGTTGTTGTTTACCATTGTCAAATACGATTATTAGTGACAACAATCCTCCTTTTTTTCTTTATTTTTTTTCACAAGGCCTTATCCACCCGGCAAAATCAAACCAAATAAATTTCTTCAATGGTGGATTCAATTGTTGGAGGGCAATAACTTCACTCTTGACAACAGCATCATTTTCCAAGTCAATGACCTCAAAAATTCTCCTAGGCCTACCAAACAAAAGCTTCTCCTTGCCACCAAATAAACAATATTGTAGTTGCTTCAAGACAACTATCCCAACTTAGTTGCCAAATAAGTTCATTCGTTTTTGTTTCTTGCCCTCCAATTTCATTATTTTGCTATCTTTTCACTTGGCAAAAGGGGAAAATAAGTGATGTGATTGAATCATGCAAATTTTTATCAATGTCCTAGAGAAAGAAAAAAAGAAAAAAAAAAAGAATAAGAAGAACGAATAAAGATTATCGCATCTTAAATATTTCAAGCAACAATAAACAATAATAAACTAGTCAAAGAACAAAAGATGGAAGGAAAAAGATAACGAAGATAAAAAAAAAATGATACAAAATGCACCAATTATCACTAAATTGATGAGATGAATCTAATAGTGTATAAAAGTGATTTACATAGACCATTGTAAAACTTATACACTATAATATTTGTTTTAGATTTATCTTTCAATTATTAACACTAGTGGTTCATTTTATTAACAAAATACATATTTTAAGACATATTTAATGAATTTGACCTTTAAGTAAATAATGTATGAAAAAAATTATAAAATATTGCTTTTATCTTTTTTAAAATATTGTTTTTATCATTTTTATATATAATAATATTTATTATTAGAATTTCATAATCACCACTAAGTGTATAAATTAGCTAGCACAAAATTGTTTCAATTTAACCAATATTTTCAAGTTCAAGTTTATAGTATGCAGCTATACTAAATATTGGACAAAATATATTTTTAGTCCCTCAACTTTTTATATATTTTTTTTTAGTCTCTCAACTAATATTTGATTGATCTTGATTTTTTATTTTTATTTTCGTTTAGTTTTTGTCTCTCCATCAAGTATCACTGTTAAATAATGATGTAACTGTTATTTTTAAGACAATTGTTTTAGTCTTTAAACTATTTTTCATTTGATTTTGTTTCTTATCGTTAAGTGTTTTTATTAAATGATAATGTAATAGTTGTTTTTTTAATTATTTTAAAATATTTTATGATAATTTTTTTCTGATAATTAAAAAATATCATCAATTGTTTGGATAAAAAATATTAAATAATTTCTAACAATTGTTAACTGTCAGAATCAATTAAAATAAAATAAAATAAAACTCTTCAATTTTTTCGACTATAGTCTTCTTCCTTTATATTATTATTCATACAATAACAATAGCAAAATTGTCTTATCAAGCAAATCAAAGTCTTTTAACAAATACAAAATGACTTCATTATTGTCTTTTAAAAAATAGCATAATCAACCAATGTGTGTAATCTTCAAATTGGTGTAGTGTTTTGGATAAGAAACAAAGAAGTTGTGTTTTCTAAAGTGAGAATCCAAATATGTGAGCGAATTTTTTAGTGTACATAAATGAATATGAAGATGAGAAACAATATATATTGGTATTGGTTATTCACTTTAATTACTTCCTACAAAATAAGCTATCGGTAGATATAGAGAAGACACCAAAAATTATTTTAAACTACCTGAAATTGTTTAATGCTCCCTCTAATTCTTTATATAAGACACTTGTAATACAATTGTGTAGACCAATAAAAATAGATAAATTACTTGATTTTATTAATTTTTTAAAATACCACTGATGTACCAACTTTACCTTATTAATACTTATTAACTTGTTATGGGTGATGCAGAAACATTAATGTTCAAAAACATTATGCATTACTATCAATAAAAAACATAGATACTTAGAATACTCAATAAGGATAAATAATAATACAAAATTAAATATTTGATGACAAGATAAAAAATCAAATGAAAAAATAGTTGAAGGAACCAGATTAGTTAAATATTAGTTAAGATACTAAAAATAAAAATTATGAAAAGTTGAAAAATTAACAATGTCTTTCATTTAAATAACTGTGATGTCATTATTCAATGAAAATACTTAACCATAGGAATCAAAAATAAAAAAAAATTAAAAATAAAAATATCAAATATTAATTAAGAAATTAAAAATAAAAATTATAAAAAGTTAAAGAATAAAAAATAAATTTTACCTTTAAATATTTAAAGAAAGAATTTTAGTATTCATAAAAATCCTATTCAGCTTGAATAGAACTATCTCAATAACATTATTGGTGGTCTCCATCCAAAAAAGAAATTCATAATCAATTTTATATACAATAATAATTATCATAATATATTGAGATTTTTATCTTAATTTAGTTTTAGTTTTACATTGAGAAAATAAATATTCAAATTATTATTTAATAAATTTTAGTATAATTTAGTAGTTTTATAATATTGTGTTATTATTATTTATAATTTTTTTATCATTATAGTATTTCTAAATTTTTATAATTTCATTTTTATTATTATAATTATAATTAGAATATTACTTATATACATACATGCATCATGTAATAATTAAATTTAAGAAATATAAAATTATAACAATTAATAATTAGAAAATGTTACCTAAATTTCATAATCAATTTTTATATGCAATAATAATTCTTATTATAAATTGCCAGACACTTTTTTAATCTTATTTTAGTTTTAGTTTTCCATTAAACATACAACATATAAGAACATAAATATTCAAATTATTTTATTTAAAATTATTACAATAACATCTTAGTATAATGTATTAGTTTTATATCATTTAATGTTGTTATTATTTATAATTTTATCACATTATTATTATGGCAGTTAATGACAAGCAGAGGAGAGGAGAAGCTTCATTGCTCCAGTGAATTCCGCCAATGGTGCTTCGCTTCAGTCGTCCATTCCGTTCCCTGATGGTGCAGTGCCATTACTCGCTGCCACAAAGAGAGATTTTTCAAAATTACAAACTCAAGAAAATATAATAAATATATATATATATATAAAGTTATACATAAATAAACAAGAAGCATAATTAATAATAAATATTGAAGAATAAATAAAACAACTAGACATTACTGTGACCATTGTTTATGCCAGGAACTTATGAGTCTGATTTAGACGTGTGTGTTTAATTTTACGTTAAATTTTTTAGTATTACATTCTAATATCGATTAATATAATTTAAATAAAATTTCACATATTTTACTTTACATTGAAGAATTGATTTTAAATTTTAAATTAATTATAAATTAAAAAAATTAGATTACTTTTATATTAAATAAAAAAATATACTAAATTTTACAATTAACTTAGTTGTATAATAAAAATATTTAAATATAAATTACATCCGTGCGTCAAAATCTTGGTCAATTTGGTCTTAAGATTAGGTCTAAAGGTTTGATTTAGATGATAAAATGGAGATGAAAAAGAATTTGTTAATATTCAAGATGGTTATCTGATTAAAATTCAGGTTTGATAATATTTGCTTAGTTGAAAAATCTATGGAGAGACATAAAAATGAGATGGAAACAAAAAAACTTACATCTTGGCCTTGGACTTATGCACCGTAATGAACAAAGGAAATTACAGATAATCCCGCGTGGGCGGCAAGCATGATCATGGCAAAAAGCTAAGCACAACTTTCTGTCTTCGTGGTAGCGTCTGTGTTTGGCATCAACACTTGCAGCAGCGACTAGAAAGCATACCAACAACAACAATGCAACGGATTTATTTTCCATTGCTTTATTTCTTCTTCTGCTTTACTTTTTCTCCTTCCTCTCCTTACTTTCCACCATAAATAGGTATATATATAGTTCATCAACCACAAACACTCTCGTGCTTCGTTTCTAAAATTTCCCTTTCTTGTCAGTTACAGTGTTGTAATTATTTTACCAACAGAAATTGAAAATTAACTATTTATTGATCAATTATCAATCATATTATGATAAAAAAAATGTTTTATCACATAACAATATTATATTTACTCTTTTCCCATTAAAATGCAATTTTTTTTTTTAATTCATAAAAACGCATAAGTATAGTAACACTGCTACATATTTAGCCTTTACTAACTTTTGTTTATCATGTGATAAAATGTTACTAATTTCTGTAAGTTATTTTTTTCTTTGTAACATTTTTAATGAAAAAATGTTACTAATTTTATTAGGTAGATTTTTAACGATAAATGTTACTAATTTTCTGAGTAACATTTTTTTAACATGTCTAATAATAAACATTAGTAATTTACTTTAGTTATATTTTTTTTAACATTTGTAATAATAAACGTTGCTTATAACTATAATTTTTGTTTTTATTTTTTTACCAATTTTAACAACTAATAAAATTAATAGCTAATTTTAAACCAATTAATTATTTACAATTTCTAAGTAACTAAAATTAATTTATTTTTATAAGTGAATTACATATTTGTATATTTATTACAATACAATTTATTTTCCCTCCTCTCTTTGCTCTCAAACTATCTTTACGCTCTCTACCTCCTTCGCCGATTTTTTTTTTTTTTCATGTTTTTCCTGTGAAAGCACTTATTTCTCAAATGCTATTTAATTAAGGCTTCTGCTCACCTGAGAGCGTTCTACTTTTCTCAAAAGGTTGCCCAAATGACGTTAATAATACACTTGTCTGGTGTGACCAGAGAAGTCATGTGTTAAAATATTAAACACAATAATTATAAAAAATTTAAAAAATTAAAAGAAAAAATTGTAAAATGCGTAAAATATTATTACATGACAACATAATTTAAAAAATATTAAAATATAAACAACTTGAAAACTTAAAAGAACAAAGTAGAGAAAAATAAAACTTAATATAAAAAAATAATATTAAAAATACACATTGTTGGACTGTTTATTTAGTCATGTACTAAAATTTTTTCGAACTAACAACAATTACAGTACCGAATGGTATTATTTTCTGACTTAGTAAGCTGAAGAATATTTGTGACAAGAGTAAAAAATATTTTGAATGAAAATTTGAAGAGGTAAAATATTATAACAAGATAACATAATTTTAAAATTTATTAAAAATAATAAAATACAAAAAACTTGAAAATGTTAAAAAAAAAACAAGTGAAAGAGAATATTACTTATTATTAAGCAATAATATTCAATTTGAAAGTAAATAAAAATAATAATGAAACATTTGAAAAATATATAAAATAATATCATATGATAATATAATTTTGACAAATGTTGAAAAAAAAACATTACCAATTTTAAAAAATAGAAAAAATAAGTAAATGAAAATCATACTAAATATAATAAAATAATATTAAAAAACAATAGCAAATAAAATATCATGAAAAAAATTTAAAGTATTGTTGGGAATACTTGAGCTTTAGGATTTAATTCATTACTGTTGTATATAATTTCTTTAAACTGCTAGTAAATCATACACAAAGTTAACATATCAAGACGGTTTGATTGTTGCAAGTAGTAACAATGATATAATGTGTCATATATCAATGAGACAAAGTAGGACGAAACACTTTCACATATCCTCCATCATGGGAATCAAAGCTGATACATAAGATGTAAATTTTTTTCAAAATTAGTGTAAGCTTACGGAGACATAAACTTTAGTTCATATCTCTGCTATCAATCCATCCAAATAAGACTACCAAGCCACTAAACAAAAAAAGTCAAAGATGGAGGCACGCAAAATTGTGACCACAACTCCGCAATCAGCAATCTTGCAGTTGCAACCCCTCTCTCTCCACCGCACCTTTTGTTTGAATGCTCCCTTCTCAGCGCGCCATTGGATGGCAACACCATTTCATCTCTGGATTCGGTCACAAATTAATCGTTTCATGTTCCCAAATCGCAATTCCAAAATGTTTCCAAAAAGAAGCGTGTTCGAATGACAGGTAGAAGAAGAAAAAAGAGGAAGAGGGTAAGTTAGGGGGAAAAACTGAGAAAGAGAATATAAATTGTACAAGATGGTGCTCAAATCCATGGTTTTCGAATTGTACTCTACAATTGAAAACCGTATCTACCATGGCTCATGGCTTTTGGGATTGAGAAATTGGGTTTTTGGAGTTTTTTTATTTTATTTTTCGGATCTAGAAAAAAAAAATTTAAGTTTGCAGATTTGGAGAGATTGGGACAGATCTTTAAAAGAAAGAAGAAGGAAAAAAAAAAGAGAAAAATTCACCTAAAAAACGTCATCGTTATCGAAAATGGTCTCCGATGACAATATATGGTGATTCACAAGAATGAGTGATGAAACCAGTGAGAAGAAGATAGAGAAGAGGAGAAAAAGAGGTAGAAAGAAAAAAGGATAAAAAAAAGAGAAATAAAAATAAAAATTCTTAATCATCAAATTAAAAAAAAAAGATGCATTTAATGATACAAAATGCATTTCTCACGGTGGAGTAAATGAAGCAGTCCCATCTTTTAAATAAAATAAAATAAAATCAGTCCCACCCTAACCACGGCTTATTGCTACATAAGAATCTCGTAAAATCGCCAACGATGGCACGAAATTAGACAGCATTCAATTCACTTTTCTTTTTTTAGCAGTTGATCAATGAAACACTAATTTACGATAACTAATCATTAGTATATAATGTGAGAATCAATAACTAATCAATAGTTCATACATCAGCAAAAGTACTAGCATAAATTAATAAAACATTGTTGTATAAAAAAATGTAACAAATTGAAAATTGCTAACAAAATACAAATAACTTGATAAACTTGGAAACTGAATAAAATAAGACGAACTTCAGTTTCCATTTTTTTCAATATATACATTACAATACAAAAGCTTTGTGATTTGATAAATACTCCCCAAATGTGGGGTCTGAAACAATCTTAAATCTAATGCAATACCCACACGGGAAAGAATGTATAGAAGCATATATGTATATAAGTACGTCTTCACAAGATATGCCAAAGTCAAAACACGCAACCTAGTAGTATTTGAGAACGGCAAATCCGAGTGCAATGAAGAGAAGAGAAGGTGGGACATTGTAGGATGTGATGGCAGATGATGGAGTGAGATCAGTGCGGCCACTGCCCGTTGTTACAGATGGGTTACCAGAATCCACTGATGGAGATGGTGGAGTCAAAAGAGAAGGAGTTGTGTCAGATTCTGGTGCCAGAGAAGGTGAAGTCGGTGAGGGGAGGACAGTAGAAGCTGTTCAAAGATAAATTAGAGTCTGATATTAGTTAGTATGACTCAAAATAAGTATTTGGCACGTACTCAAAACATGTATTAAAAATTTAAAATGAAATAATTAACCTTCGGGACTAGGGGTTGGAGTAAATCCAGAGGGAGCAGATGGAGCTGATGCAGGCGAAGGGGATGGTCCTAGAGACACTGGTCCTGACCATGTTTAATAAAATCATTCAGAAGCTTAATTAGTTACAATTCAAAAAGATTTCTGTAAGTTTAAGAAATTTTAGACAACATATTGAAATTGAAAGGCATTATTACCAGGAGCAGGAAGTGGTGAACCGGAGGCTGCAAAACAAGTAAAAGGCAAAAAATCACACACCTTAGCCTTTATTGATAAACAATATTTAGAATAAAATTTAAGATGAATTATACCTTTTTTTTTTTACAACTAAATAATTTTTTTAACTTACTTTTTTACATATGCAAAAATATATTTGTTATCTTCGTTTGATTTTTTATTTGAAGTTTGGCATTATAAATTTACATATTTTTTAAAATTTGAGAATCAAAATAGTCAATTTAAAATATATGAACTAAAATTAAATTTGGTTAAAAGTATAGAGATTAAAAATAATTTTATTAAAAAAAATAAGATGAAAAACAAGAAGTGTATATTTTAACCATATTTTTATTATTAATTTTCTTAAAGTGTAGGTTAAAATGAAAAAAGTGATAACTACAATTAAAATTATGTTGAAAAACATAAAAATATTAGCCAAATAGAAATAATGGAATTTAGCATTTTTCGTTTAACTCAAATTTGACAAGGTCAAGTGATTGAAAATAAGTAAAAACTATAAAGAGAAAAGTTGGGAACCGATTATTTTAAAATTAACTAAGCAAATAAAAGAAAAGGATTGAAGAAATTTACCTTTGCATTGAAGTGGGACACCAGGCATGTTGCAGGCACGAGGGAGAGAGATGGCTAAGGTTCGATTGACGGGTATTCTGAAAGGAACGCTGCCAGTCACAACGAGACACCAACAGTCTATGCCACCCCTTGTGAGAGACTTGAGGGCACTACAACACTCAGTAGTTGGTGAGGTCCCATTGCCACTGCTATTTGTGAGGAAATTAATACAAGGTGTGAAGAAAGTGCCTAGTATTGAGGCGTTACATGGAGTGTTGATTTGACCATAGGTTGGTGCAGCCATCACCATAGCCACGGCTAGGACTAGAGCTATGCGGCGAAGAGGCCCAAAACTTGCCATGTGTATTTTCCTCAAGTTTTGGCTTGTGGGGTACACTAGGATTTTGTTGGGGTTTAAGATGCTAGATGTAGTAAGAAAAATGTGTTGGCAAGTTTTGATGGTCGGGTTGGAAAAGGATTAAGAGAATTTATAGATGGAAGGCATCAAGAAGAGTAGCGGAAACTAGGAAGAGTCAAAGTTGGTTTAGAAGCTCAACTACCATAACCAATCAATGCGAAATGAAAGAGTTTGAAGTAGGTAGGATTGGCGTGTTTGTGACCAATGCAGAACCCCTCTTTTGTTAAGCATTTTAAGCTCCCCATGTGGCATCCAAAACTTCCTACCCTGATTTTGTGTCACAACTTTGTGTGCTTTGCTCAAATTATTATAGCGTATAATGTTGAGAGTTTGATAATCTGCCAAGCCATACGATGCTTTATTAGTTCAGCTGCTCAGGTGATAACTGAATATAATATTACGCCACCATCTTCTAGTTCTCTTTTTTCCTTTTTCCTTTGCTTGTTTTATGTTTTTTATTAGCCTTTCATTGTACTTTATTTTTGGCTGTACCAATATAACATAACAATTTATCTATATTCTTTCACAGGGCATAGGCCATATGTGAACACATTTTTCTAAGCCAATTACTAAATGTATCTCCCTTATCGTTAAATGTACCTTTTTTAATGTATCTCCCTTATAAAGCTTGGGTTCTCTGTACGTGAGTGGGGCATAAAGATGATGAATGTGGTCAGAAAAGAAAGAGCAAACTATCAAAGAAAGAAGGAAGAGAAACAAAAAACAACACCAAAGAATAAAAATAAATAAAAAAGTAACAATGTGAAGAAGTGAAAAAGAAGAGAGAAGGATGAAAGGAGAATAAATGAACAGGTATTTAAACAAGTGAAGAGGAAGAAAATGAAAAGTGATATGTAAGTAAAATTGTGAATAATATAAAACAAGAAAGGGAATGAGGTGTGTTTAACAATTATCTTCTTCCAATCTTTTTATTTTTTTCTTGATCTTGCGTTAATTTGGTGTGTGCATGATTTTTCTTCTCGTTTTTACTCTTGGCCATTTGTTTTCATATTTCAGTGGAAATCCAAGTAAAATTCGGTTAAGCCCAGAAGTAAGTGCAATCCAAAGACCCAAACGTTACTGGTTGACACAAGCAACTTAATGGCCTGGATCCAACCCTGCCTTTTAGGAAAACATATTTCAGTGGAAATTCAAGTACAATTGGGCCAAGTCCAAGCATCATCCCTATCCAAAGACCCAACTTTTTCTTAATTATGCCTTTCATTGATATACTTCTTCACATTTTGCACTTTAGTTGGTACACTAATCAACAATTGCGAGCAACTGTGTCTTCCATTTAACACAATTCCATCATTTGTGTCGTCCATTAGTTATTGTACACAAATAAAATTCGACTTAGTATATTATAAGCATAAAAAAAAGACATATGTAAATTGGATTAAACTATTTGTTAATACACAATAATTTAAAATCGAATTAATATTCATTTTAATTTGGTTATTATAAAATATGTTTTGTAAAATTGTGAATTAAAAATAATAATTTTTAAACATATACAAAAATTGAAAATAGTTTAAAATAATTTATTAAAAATTATAATTAAGGATAGAAAATAAATTATTATTATTATTATTATTATTATTATGTATACATATTTATCAATTTCTACATATTATACTAATGTATATTTGAAAGTTTGCGTTTTCTTTCTAAATATAAATCTTAATTAATTAACCAAATTGTGTCATAATTGGGTAACCATAAATTAACAAAATAATGTCATACTAAGTAGGAAAAAATTACTTATTAGTATAATTGTTTAAGTATTACATTAATAATATTTAAATCTACATCAGTCTATCTGCGCAAGTTAAATTTATTATATATATATATATATTTTATCAATTGCATTTCAATTTTTATTTTTTAAAATATTTTTTATAACTTAAATTTTTTAAAATATTAATTAATTAATAAAATTATCTTTCTACAATAATGACAACGAGGATAAGTCCTCATGCATATTATCCAAACCACTCATTATTATACTGAGACTAATGAGTTTAAATAATAAAATTGTCATATTATATATGAAAAAATTATTTATTTATATTTTTTTTTAAATATTATATTAATAACATTAAATATTATATTAATATTTTTTTAAGTCTAATTACATTTATGTATAAAATACTTTAAATTTTTTTATTAGTATAAATTTAAAATTTTCAGTCTAAAAACATGTTTTATAGTCTAATTTTTATAAAATCTCAATTAAATAACTAAATTGTGTCATACTATAATAGCAATTCTTTATTTATTTTTATATTTCATAAATATTACATGAACAATAATAAATGTTACATTATATTTCTTATCCAGTCTAGTTTACTTTTATTTTTTAGATATATTTTTTATATCTTAAATAATTCAAAAAATTTACATGCTATATATGAAAAATATTTGTTTATATATTTGGATAAATATTAAATTAATAGCATAAAATGTTACGTTAATATTTTTTTCAAGCTTAATTTGCTTTATATATATTAGGGAAGGAGGCATTCCGTGTCTCTCTATAATTTTTAAATAAAAGAGAATATTTGAAAAGTTAAATAAAAAATTAAAAATAATAAAAGAAAAAAAAGAAAGAAACTGGTAGAATAGTGAAGTAGTTACTGATAAAATTTAAGAAATAATTCAAGAAAAAAATTGTCCAGTACACTAAAAATATATACATTTAAAGGTTTCTTTTTTAAAACGTGTTCTTTAGACTAATTTTAATAAAATTTCAATTAAATAAAAAATTTATCTAATATTATATAAGAAAAAATATTTATTTATATACTTTTATAAAAATTACATTAATAGTAGTAAATGATATATTAATATTTTTTTCAAATGTAATTTATTTATATAAAGAGAGAATAAAAAAAATATCAATACGGTGCAGATGATTTTAAAATTTTTAATCGAATTAAATTATATTTTATTAATGATATTTTATGATTTAAATTGTTAATATATATATTAGTTTAATCGATTTTAAATATCTTTATTAATTTGGTATTTTTCATTCGGCTGATAATGTAGAAATTCTGTTTAAATTTTGTATTTTATATTTTAAGTTCATCATTAAATTAATAGCAGACGTTTAAAACTATTTATTAATCATAGAAATGTAATTTAATTTTATTTAACAATAAAAATTGTGTTAAAAAAAAAATACATGATTAATTGGGCATTGCATACAATACAAGTGTGATTGTGTGACAACTTACAAGAGACACTTGTACATTATAATTGAAAGAGAATGTTATGCCCATTTCATTGCCCAATTTCTCTAAAACTGCTTAGTTACGTTTAAAATGCGACATCCCGTTGTCCCTTGACGCTGTTCTCATCCCACCAATTTCTTCTGTTCATATTCATTTCGGATTCCCAAAGACAAACTATACGACTCAAATTCAATAGTTTATGCGTAAGAAACACGCAGTTAGTTTTTATTGAGTCATGTTCCAAAGTCCATGCTTGTATCCTCAGACTTAACTAACACGTCCACAAAGTTCCCTCATCCTTAACCGATTCATATTTTAACCCATTTTTTTAACATAGCTGGTGACCACACTGGTGAAAACTGCAAAGTAAACAATGCTAATCAAGCTGATATTAATAAAATAATAATAACATTACAACTTAATAAAAATATTAAAACTTCAAATAAAAAATTATCTTTTAGTTTTTCTTAATTTATTTAAATTAGTTTTTGGATCAGACCGGTGAGTCTAATTTGTATAAAAGTTACTTGGACTTTTTTTTACGCAAGTTAAAGGGTCCAAATCATGGAGTTTGAACTTTGAACTGCTTATAAAATACGAAGGTGCCACCAAAGTCCAAATAGACCTTGATTTGATTTGAGGGTTAGTAGTTCACCCACAAAACCTGCCCCCATTTTGTTTGTTTTTGTCATTTTCTTTCTCTCTCGTCCGTATAAAAGCCCGTCCTTCCCTAACCGTTATACCAAACACAAACTATCTTGTTCTGAATTGAAAGGATTCCACAAGAATGGCACAAGGGAAAATGGAGATGGGTGTGATTTTGGTGATAATAAGCATGCTGTGTGCAGGGGCTGTGGCACAACAATCAAGTTGCACAAGTGCGTTGGTGAACATGTCACCTTGCCTCAACTACATCACCGGGAACTCCTCCACCCCATCTTCAGGGTGTTGCACACAACTTGCCAGTGTTGTGAGGTCACAACCACAGTGCCTCTGTGAGGTTCTTAACAGTGGAGGATCTTCACTCGGAATCACAATCAACCAAACCCAAGCTCTCACCTTGCCTGGGGCTTGCAATGTGCAAACTCCATCCATCACTCAGTGTAATAATAATGGTAAGATAACAATAATCAAATTTCTTCTTATTATTATTAGCCAAATATCCACTCTTATCCAATCTACATAAAAATTAACCTCTAATTCATGTGTAATGATATATAAAATAGGTTTTCACAAATAGTTTTCCAATTCTTTGTGATAATTAATTTGCATCATGTGTTTGCCAACAGCTGCTTCGCCAGCGGAATCTCCTTCTGGTAATTTGGATCCATCATCAGGTACGTACACGAATGTTAATTCAACTAGTTGTCCACGTATTTTAAGCGTTAATTAACCATTCAATCTGTCATTAAATTGCAGGAAGTGGATCCACAAACGTGCCCACCACAGATAATGGCTCGTCCAGTGCAAATTCCGTCACGTTATCTATTCCTCTACTGTTTTTTGTTCTTGCAGCAACATATGCTCCAACATTCGGAACACCCTTTTTTTAATCCATTGGCCTCCCGTTTAGAAAATCCTATTATATTTTTTTATTTGTTATTCACCATTGTCGTTTTACATGTTCATATTTGTGACTCTGTATGGTAACATAATTTTGTATGATGGAGAGATATTTACTCTCTCCCCTTCACCAATAAATGTTGATTGTATTGTGTTTGCTACTATGACCTTACTTTAACATATTTAGCTGCTTTAAAAGCGCGGAATTTATATTTTAAAGGATCAAATCAAATGTAATTATAGTTATTAATTAAAAATTAATAATTAAAATTTTAATGATTGTACTATACATTGTTTTGTCATGATTTTAATAATTTTTTTATTAACGACACTTTAACTTTTAAGTTATACGTTAATAAACATCACTGAGATTTTCCAACCACTTCCTCTATCCTTGCAAACACATAAAAAAGATGAATATTTTAAATATTAAAAATAATGAATAAAAAAGTATAAAAATAAAAATCATTTCAGTATTTTTAAAAAGTAAATAATAATATGGCACGATTTCATTATTTAATTGAGATTTTATAAAATCAGTATGTGAAATATATTTTAAAAACTAAAAAATTTAAATGTATATATAAATAAATAGATTTTTTTCTTTATAATATAGTACAATTTTTTTAATTAATTAAGACTTTTAAGAAAATTGTTTATAACATATATTTTAAAAAGGAAAAATTAAATATTTAATAATATGATATATAAAAAATTTAAAGCTGACTTTTATGGAATTGTTGCCACAAAGAAAGTAAAAAATGTATCTACTTTTGTGACTGTGGCCAAGAATCCTTTTTCCGTTATCCAATTGGGTTTGGCACGGGGAACGTTACCTTGGCCAAGAATCTAAATGTGTTAAAAAAATTACATTTCTAAAACTTAGTTTTTAGAAAGATTTTCAAAATTTAATATTTTTTAAATGTATTTAATATATATTGACAAATAATTTCAACATAATTTATCTATTTCCAATTAAAAAAATATGTTCCAAAAATTACTTTTGTGAGAAAATATTTTTGACACAAAAAAAAATACAAAAATGTAGTGGTTGCAAAGAGAAAACGTGAAGTGCAAATAGAATTACCCATTAAAACTTTGGCAAAACTTTATGGACTAGTTTCTTATTTGGTCCATTCTCCATGGGAAGAAAACGAATACTAATTAGTTATTTGAGCTAAAAAGTGTTGGTTGTGGGTCTCTGTATAATTTCACTGTGATTCTATTTGTGCTATGGTATTTTTCTTCTAAAATGTCCACTTTTGAAACTAATTTTGGAACATTTTTCTAAGAATAGATAGATATTAAATTTTAGTTTTTGGAATGCATTTAATAATTTAGGAAACTGGTTTATAAAACTAGTGTGAAAATTTTGACGTTTCTAAAATTTAAATTCTAAAAATATTAATAGAATATTGCTATCAAATCCAAATGCCCAATGGCTTTTATAATTTTGATTCTGGAGAGAGAGCTATTGTCCTATCAATAGTTATCAGATCCAAATGATAGATGATGAATTAGTCAGTAGTTGATGTAAAAAATTAGCTACCAAATCTAATTAGTTTCCAAATAAGCTTGGTAAAATCAAATTCCAAATGATAGATGATGTATCGATAAACAAAATGTATCAGGAGGGAGTGAGAAACTTAGTGATTGCCGGGGAAGTGTTTTCATATTCACACTTAAAAAATTAATTTTTGAAAGTATTAAATTTTTAACATTTTTAGAAATTAATTTTTAAAAAAAATTAAAAGTATTAAAATTTTAATATTTTTAATTATTAAAATATTTTTTGAAAATTAGTTCCTAAAAAGGAGTGTTTTGTACAAAGAATTTTTAAAAATATGAAGGGGATTTAAAGAGCAAAAGAGGGTGCAAATAGAACCTTGATTTCCCTCTTTTTTTCAATATTGACAGTGTTATTTAGTCCATCTCTGCGTGGCAGAAAACAAATTCTAGACATGTTTAGTTGTGGGTTTACATAGTTTTTTTTTTTAAAAAAAAAAACTTACTTACACTTTTGTTTCATAGTATAAAGTTTGATTTTAATTCCATACTTTTTAATTATTTGATTTTTGTTTTTATATTTTTAAATTATGTAATTTTAATTTATTCACCAATGTAATATTTAATATTTTAAAAAAAATACTGATGTGACTATAAAATATTGAAATGGACAAATACGCATGGAACTCATATAACAGTTTAGAAAAGTTGAACATAAATAAGAAAATGCAATGTAAAAATGTCATGTTGGTACTCAAAACACATCTTCATAGAGGAAAAGGAGGATAGGCAACGTCTCAAAACACATCTTGGACATTTGATATATGTACGAGAAACTATTATATATATTACTATTTACAAACAAATCTTTTGACAAAGAACACCAAAAATACAAATAATACTTAGTATAAAACTATTTGCAAATAATATTAAATATAAAATATTTAATATTATTTGCAAAAGAAATTCTTAAAAAATATTTAATATCATTTGAAAAAAAAAATATTAAAAATATATTTTAATTAAATAATAAATTAAGCAAAAAAATTAATTTGAATTTGAATTATAATAATATTAATATATCAATCAAGTCATTTAATTTCTTTCATTTTATTTTTGATACAGAGTTATAAGAAACTTTCATTTAATATATTTTATGGAGAAAATAAAATGCTAATACACTTTTAAATTCATATTTTAATAACATGATAAGTCATTGAATTATTAATATCATTACTATGTTATTATTTAATATTATTATTTGTCAACATGAATTAAAATACAAAAATTAAATAAATAATTTTTAAAAAATTAAAATAAAAAAATCCTATTTTCAACATACCGAAAACATATTTAACCCAAAATTCAACTTGCTAAGTGTTGCGTTAATACAAAAAAATTTGTTTTGTGCTAGTTAATTATAGGAATGAGTTTTTGTGGAAAATATTTTATCAATCATTCAATTTTTTTTTTACAGAATTTATCAATCATGCACTTAAATATATAGAAACGATCTATTTATTTTAAATTTATGAACTGTCTAATTTAAAAAGAAAATCATTCAAACATATGCACTCAACTCCCATTTCTGACATGAAAGCTGTTAGGAATATTCAAGAATTGAATATATAATGTTACTTTGTTTAGAAAAATAACTAATAAATAATACGTGTTCCTATAACATATATGGTTATGCTGCATTGACCTTTTCATCTCTGTGTTCTTGTTTCCTTGTTTCATCTGAAAGATTTTTATCTCTGAATTTGTTGCTGAAAAGAAAATCTTACTCTTCGGTCTTCGATCATCAGTTTCTTTTACCGTCAAACCTAACAATGACTTCCTAGAGTGCAGACTGCAATATATAAACTACCAAATGTAAATTAAATCGGAACGACATAAATATGATGACTATCTGTGATTCCGCTAATAAAGCCAGATGGCAAGCTGTTCAATTTTGTGGTTTGGTTGGAGTGAAACTCTCTAGTATGTGCATAGGAAGGGGAAATTACAGCATGAGCAATGTCATTCTTTTGGAGATTCTGGTGTAATAAGTTGTACGCAGTATTGTGTTTCATTTTTCTGTTGGTAAATTTCCTAAGCAGGAGCTATGATCTTGCCTTATTTTACTTACTGGTGTACTACTGCTAATACTGCAGCACTGATTGCCTTAAAAGCAGCATGTTATATAGTGCTTGATGAATTCGGTCACGGCAGGGTGCTCTATGTTGGGACTTTTCAGGTTGCTGCAACATTACATTAGGAAAAAGATTGATAGACTTCTTAATACTATTTGACACCTAAAGAGTAAATGAGATAACAGAGAAGTGTAAATATGATGTGATAAGAAAAAAGAAATTGAGAGAAATAAAGAGTATTGAATAGGTGTTTGTAACACCAGAGTGTCTATATATTGTTGATTACATTATTGGTTTTCTCGTATTGATTACATTTATGTTGCCACTCTACTTTTGTATTGGTGGTCTTTTTTGTTGTTAGTGTTTTTTATTTGGGAAACATTGGTCAACAGCTACAGTGCAGCAGGCTCATTTGTTTGTAAGGAACTTAACGGATCTTGTCTTGACGCAACTTTTAAGATTAGAACCACGTAAACATAATGACTATTTATAAAGAACTTAACCACTACCATACATAGAAGCTCATAAATGAGAAAATTAGCCATGAAAAAACGGGTGAACGATGAGTTATCATTAATGCAATTATCCAAACAATGTATAACAAAAGAAAAACCTTTACTGAGAGGGAGCAATGCATGTATAGAGCCTGACAAAAGAAAATTTATAATAAATGTGTACCTAGCGGTAACGTGCAGTTTATCAGTTCAAATGTGCCTCACAAAATGATATGTCCAACATTGCATTCTTTCCTTTTCAATGTTTTGCTTCCCAGCCTATTGAATTACTAAGTTGGTCCTACCTGATTTCATTTGTTTTTCAACTTCTTTATCCTATCGTTTTCGCCATTCAATTTATGAATGGACAAGAGCTGTTAAATATGGTGCAAATTATTTTTTGTATGACCCACATCTACATATGGGATTTGAGAGCTACTTACAAGTGGGCTTGGATCATAACTTCAATATTTGGTCAAAATCAAGCTTTTGATATGATAACCAACCTTTCGTTTCCTTTTTTCTTTTCCTGCCTCGAATTCTTCAACCGTCCCTTTCTATTTGATGCTTTGAGCATCTCCTTGCTGTATAATTTGAACTTTTTTAGCCATTTTCAAAGACTTATGATAGTTATCATTCGTAAATTAAAGAGTTTAATTTTAAGCTTATCCTCGTTGAGATATCTTGAAATTAGCCAAATTATTTCTGCTTTTCTTTACAGTAATCTTTCTCATAGGTTGATATGATGTAATATTTTTTAATAATTAAAAATAATTATCATAATCTATAAAGAATGTCATTATAATATTTTTAAAATAATTTTAAAAAATTGGTGTAAGTGTAGAAAAAAAATATTTGTGCAATCTCATAAAACGTTAAAAAGTATCAATATAATCTATTCTGTTAAAAAAATCAATATAATCTATTCTTTTTTTATACATTATTAATATAATTTTTTCACTTAGTTTATTAAAATTTACTGTAAAAGTAACTTTTGAAGTAATTACTATATAACTATAATAATTTATAATTTTATAATAATGTAACAACATTTACATTGTTAATATATTTTAATTAAATTATAAATTAAAATATGCAAAAGGCTTTTCACCTTTCTTAATTAGAAATCAATGACAGTAAATTAAATGTCTTTCATACGGTAGGGTTAAATAGTTCCTTTAAGCATTTTCAATGGTGAACTAAATTAGAGTTGTTTAATTTTGTTTATGAAACTTACCATCTCACACCAATTTTAAGAATTTAAACAATTGTTTACTCTTATGATACATCTATTCGACAACTTAAAATGACTCACAAATTATTTTTCATGTTTAAAATTTTTATTTACGTTTATTTTTTCCATCTTAACATTTAACTTATCCATGTTCCTTATTAGCTCACCTATCAATTTTCTTTGTGTCCCTTGTTTTACATGAGCCCAAAATGGAATGGTCATGCATCACAGACTCGAGGGAGTGAGTTGATCCTCCAATGACGACTGGCCAAACTCTGAAGAAATGTATCAGCAAAGACTGTGTCGTTCAATCTATAATGAATTAAACCCAAACTCTTTTTCTTTCTTTGTATTTTTCTCTTTCTTACATCTACACACCTCATAGTTTATATTAAACCCTTTTCATAAATAAAACTGATTTTTCTTTCACTTTCTCTTCTGAAATGTCTCCCCCGTATCCTGCTGTTTTGAGAAGTAGATTTTTATTAAAGAAATATGCATTACTGAAAAAAATCTATATATGTAGCATATCTAAGCGGAAATTAATTCTATACCTAACCCAGGTGGTGATTAGAAAATAAAACCTTAGTAATTAATGCGGATTTATACACATTTTTTAATGATGAAGTATCAAATTATAAATCTATTTTTAGTATATTGTCAACTGCGACTATTTTTATTAAAGAGAAATGTGTTTTAAAGAAATATTAAATGCGACGGAACATATAGTAGAAATTAAATAAAGATAGTTGTCTTAATTCTAATCATAAACCTGAAACTATTGAAATCAATGAAAATATTTTTTTTTTACATGTTTTTATTCATTTTCCTAAAAAAACTATAAAATGCTGTTCTGCAAAGTTAGTTAACCAAATAAAGGTAGAATATATATACATGCAATCAATAACCATAAAAAAAATGTTCAACAATCCTGATTGTCGAAGCCTTAATTGACAGGGAGATTTAGTTCAATTATTTATATATCTATATTTATAATAATATTTATGTGTTTATATCTATATAAATCTATCTATTTACTTATCTCCCTCTCTCTTTATATATATATATATCAATATAAAGAGAGGATTAGCTAACAGTCTAATATTAGAATTGACTTATCAGTGAGACTTAAAATAACTTTTTAAAAATTATTACTTAAAAAAAAATTATATATTAAATTTTTTAATCAATATGTGACTTTTTTTTATAATATATAAATTTTTTTATATAAAAATTAATAATAAATATTTTTTATTGATTGGTCTAAAGCTTGAATTTTAGTTATTTTATTCTTATGTAAGTTCGGTTGATAACCGCAATTTATATTTATACTTTGTAATATATTTAGTGTAATTATTTTATATTTTTTTTATGTTTTGAGATCTTATTTATGTTTAATTTGATTAATATTTAAATAAATATTTTTGTTAATTAAGAATTTTAATTTTTATATTTTTCTTATGTAATATTTGTTTTTGTGTGTTTTATTTTATAAGAATAAATTTAAAAGATAAATTGGAGAAAATGATTCAAAGAGTTTTGTAGTTTTGAGAATTTTTAAAGTTTTTGTCACAACTTAAGTGTGATAATTTTTGCGACTTAAACTAGCTAATCTTGAAGGTCAAATTAATCATTTGCTACAACATAAGTAAGACAATTTTTGCGGCTTATGTCAGCTAACTATTATGGCTTAAGCAAGACAATTTCTATGATTTAAGTCAAACCCAATTACTAATGTATATAAAAAGGTCCTAGAAGAAAAAGAGGTATGAATTCTTAGAGAGAAAAAGAAGTTTTTCAAAGAGAAAATTTAAAATTTGGCACCTTTTATGTAAAAAAAAAAAAATTTAAGACTCATATCTTCTCCAATTTCTTTTTCATGACTATGAATAGCTAAGTTCATCATTTGTTGGGATTTATTATTCTTCTTATTCAATTGTAATTGAAAATTAAATTAAATTACAAACTGAGAAGAATAATCAATAATTTTTATATAGGAATAGAATAAAAATAATTGATTATTGTTAAAACTTTTTATTAATACAAGTCATTTGGTTATGTTAATCAAGGGATTAATATTATAATTAAGAGAATTAGGTTCTCTTGTTTGAGGGATTAAGATTAGAATAATTTATGAATTAATGATAATATAAACTTAATTGAATAAAAATAATTGATAATGCGTGATAGGTTAACCTAATGAAATTAAGATTAAAATAATTTATGAATTAATGATAATATAAACTTAATTGAATAAAAAAATTGGTAATGTGTGATAGGTTAACCTAATGAAATTAAACTCCAACTATTTCATCTTGTTGAATCACACTCCAATTTCTTTGCATCCTAAGTGTTTGACAAAATTCTCAAATCAATTTTTTACTTTTGATCTTTTTAATTTCTCACTATTTTTAATTCTCAATACTTAATTTTGTAGTCTATTAAATTGTTTATATCCAAGAATTACATAAATTCATGTGAAGATAATACTTTTATTTTCATTTTATTACTTATACAAATGATATACTTATTAGCTTATTTTTTTAAAAAAAGGATAACTTAGGAACAGCATATGTTAGTTAATAAATCCTATATACATTTGTTAGCATATACTATTTATTTATTTTTTTAAAAAGTGTGTTAATAAATTAAATATGTATTTTAATATAATTGTTGTTATAACTAGTTTAGTTATTTGTTTATAAAAAGTAGGTGTAAGATATTCAATTATATATAATATTTTAGTGTAAGATTTCAACGCATTGCTCAACTTAAATCAGACAAATTACAGCAAGTAAGGTCGCTGATTGCGTTACTACAACCTAAAAACTGATAACAGACCAATAGAAAGGGCTTGGTTGTTGGTTTAATTATGATGTAGACCCTTTGATGGTTAAGTTTAAATTGTTTTTTTAATAGAGATTAGTAGAAACGATTGAAGAGAGAAAATGGGAGATGAAATCTCTTGTATTTAAATTCAATTCTTCTAAATTAATGGAGTTTTATTAGAAGATAAAATATATTTATAATTATTGATAAAAAAATTAATTATTGAGATTGAAATAAAATAAATATGCATGAATAATAAATTATAAAATTATTAAATCTCTATCATTATTTTTTTTTAATTAAGTATTATGCTCACCTTTTTGCTAAAATACACTTTTATTTATTTATTTTAGAAGAGTCAAATCTAATATTTGACGTTAACATATATGCTTCTCTTTCTCTCTATAATATATGTGTGTTTTACTTAATAAAGCAGCGAAGATCTTTGAAGCTTTGTCTTCAAATTTTCAGTTTTGGGAAAATCAAATCTGAAAAAACCGTTTGTGTTTTTTAATATAAAACTTTTAATTTTTTGAATTGATTCGTTTAGAAACAGTTTTCTCCAAAGAGAAAAAAAAAAAAAAAAACTGATGATAAACCTTGGGTGCATTTAGATTCGTAGAATATGTAGATATGGTAATTGCAGCTGGAAGGTGGAGCCTTTTTTATTGCTTTCTTAAGGCATAAAAATGTTTTAACCTTATACAGCAAAGATTGCAGGGGAGGAGCTGATTAAAAGAAAAACACCCAAGAGGATATTCAATTCGTTTTTTGACGAATGGATTATTTATCAGCATTTTATTTTTGGTTTTATTGATAAACTTAATAAATAATTAAAACCATATTAGGCCTTCACACGTTATCCAGTAAGTAATCATAGATCAACTAGTTGAAAGCTCAGAAGCTGGTAAAATGGTAGACCCATGATAATGATTTAAAGTCATAAAATAAAAACAAAAACCTTATATCTATGAGTGAAAATGTTGCATTTAATCTCAATTTTGATTCCAACTAAGTTGCACTTTAGACAGAAAGAAGGGTGCAATCCACATCAGTTATTTTCAAGTATTGCTAAAGAATTAAAGGAAATTTTTGTATTAAGAGACCATAATATTTTTTTTTAGTCTATCCAGGACTTGAAGATATAAACTCCTTTTCTACTCACAATAAATAATTCTAGCTCTCCCTTTTATTTTATTTTTTTACTCTCAAAAGCAGGTGGTAAAACAATTATTATGCTTTTAATGTCCCCGGCCCGTGCCGAATTAAGATAATGGTCGAGATGTTAAGTTATTTAGTTCTCTTTTATCATTGGATTTATTTGGTTATAATGATTGTTTGTGTCCTACTGTTTAGACTGGGATATAAAATTACTGCAAAATAGGTAAAGATAGCATGGCAAGAAATGAGATTAAGGATATCTCAATATATTATTATTTCTGTTTATTATTTTTTGGTTTTTAAATTTTTTAGAATTATTATTATTAATCTTTGAATTTTTTTACTAGCTTTAATCCCTTAATGATAAAAAATTAAAAATAAAGATGAAAGAAATTAAAAATTAAAAAAAATAAAAGACATTAATCAATAAAAAAATTCCAAAACTAAAAACAAAAATTCTAAAAACTTAGGACTAAAATATACGAATCTTACTATTTTCCTCCTAAAAAATTTGTCAGAAGAAATGATGATTAATTAATAGCATCACAGGTTTGGGTATATACAAGGTGCAAGTATAGTTTGGTTAACTGACAGAATTGAAAACTAACTAAACGGCCATCAGGGTAACTGTCATAATAGAATACATAACAGAATTTCTATTTCACATCTATTATCCCTGTGAGTTGAAGTATGAATATTAAATTATTTAAGTAATAATTTTAATGGCAAGAAATCAGATATCGTCATTGGAGATCAAAGGCTAATAATTAATTCACAAAAAAACAAGTACTACTATGAATCAACAAATACGGATTTGATTTTGAAATTGATTAGAAATATTAGACAAAAGATTAAATTCAATTTATTAAGACATTGGGATTACGCTGTAAAAAAAAAGACCTCGGAATTAAATTTTATTTAATTTTTTAAAAAAATCTAATTTAATTGATTAAATAAGATGCGTTAATTAATATAACTTATATATATCTTAAATTCTTACTAATAAAATAAAATTATTCAATTTCACTTAAAAATCCTAAATTAAAATTAATATAATTTGATTTTTTATTTTGTCTAACAAATTCACTTAAATATTTAGATCCTAATTCTTAAAATAAATAAATCATTATTTTTAATTAAAAATTTTAATCCTTTCATGAATTAAAAGATGAACAAGCAAAGAGATTAATAATTCTAAAAAAAATATCAAGTATTGAATGATTATTCGTAATTTAAAGAATCACAATGTCTCAAGTCCCAAATCACATCCACACATCAAACATTCATTCAATATACATAAATTAAAAAGCCATTTTAAGAATGACCAAATCTTAAAACACATCTAGAACAGGAAGCCAAGGATATAAAAATCAAAGAAATCAAATTTCATCAATAAATCAAATCAAGAATATTCCATATTCATTAAAATTCACCTAATTCTAATTATTAAAGGTGAGTTGGACATAAAAAATAATAATAAGGAGAAGGGAAAAAATAAAAACTGTATAGACTAAAGAAGAAATGATAGTTTATATATCTATCTTCTTGTAATCATAAAGTTCCAAGAAAATGGATAAAAAGGAATTATATCAAATGTCTCTTGAAAAGTGATTCAAAGATTTTTAGAATATGTGAAAAAAAATTTGAATAGGTCTAAATGCATGTCATAATGTGACTATATAATCTTTTGCTTGACACGTAAAATTAATGTTTTAAAAATTAGATTAGTTGTCAACTCGATTAAGATATTTGATTGACAGGTTACTGATCAAATCAGTTAGTCAGTAATTGAATCATATGAACCAATGTACGTAACATAAAATATAAGTATATATATTGTTTATGTCATAAGTTTATTAATTAATCATGGTGATCTAATAGTAAGTTGATATACTAAATAATTTTCAAGTATTGAGTTTGATTTTTGAGTGTCATTTTTTGTATATTCATATTTGCATTTAAAAAATAATAAATATTAGTCCAATTGGTTCAACCAAATTAATTCACTTGTTCAATCACTAAACTAGTTGAATTAAACCAATTCAAACTAAATCAATGACATATTCAATTCAATGAGTGACCTAGATGAATTATGACACGATTCCTAGTTTAACCAATTGAACTAACTAGTCTAAGTTGATTTTTAAAACTATGCAAAAAAAAACATAGAAATCAAGGAGCAATGCAAACAACACATAGTAATGAAGGAGTGTAAACGAGCCAAGTTATTCATAAACTATTTGAGTTTGACTTGTTAAAACTTATTTCTTTAATTAAATAAGCAAACTCTAACTTGAAATTGGGATTGATTATTTAAATTAGTCAAGCTTGAGTGTTAAAAGTTGTAGATAGCTTGTTTACACAAACACACACTCACGCTACTTGCTTAACACATATTTCTATTTGTAGACTATTACATGATATTAAAATGTTTTGTTAAATACAAAATTGATAAAGTTAAAAATAAAATAAAATAATTTACAAAAAAAATTATAAATAAGCTAAGTTTAAGCTTTAGTTTTTTTAAACAAGTTGAGTGCAAGTTTTTAGTTAAATTCATTTAAATAAATGAGTCAAATTTGAGCTATCTCTTTTTTTTATAGATCAATTCTAAATTTCTAATGTTTGTCTTGATTCAACTAATTTACATTTTTACTATTGAAAACTTAATGTCACAAGGTCAAACATTCATACCACCATCAATTATTGCTCATTTTAGATTTTTAATCGTTTATTTTGATTAATTTTTTTAATTATTTCAAACTCAACTTTCCCCTTCTTTATCCTATTGCATTAATACATTTTAAGTAATGATAAAATGAGTAAAATTTTAATTAAAACTAGAGCATATTTAATCAAATGTTTTTTCTTAATATTATAAAAACACTCACTTGATTAGAACAAATTTAATAAAATATTTCAAACGAATGACAAAAAAATTCCTTTAAAAATATTAGAAAAAATAAACGAATGATAAAATTATCAATAACATATAACAAGAAAATCTACCATGGTTTGAATTTTTTTGGTTTAATATTTTTTTCTAAACCTTTTTAAATTTTTATTTATAGTCTTTAATTTAAATTTTAATTAATTTAAGTTTTAAAACTTTTTTTCATTATCACTTTTAATATCTATTGTCAAGTAACAGTTAATCATGTAACAACAACATATGTCACATAATTGATATTTGATAGAATAATAAGTTATATTTTTTGTTATTAATTTTGTTTTTAATCATTTATCAACTAATATGTTGTCATCAACTAGTCTAAATAAATTAAAAATTAAAAATATATTTTAATTAAAAAATTACATATAATTATCTTATAAAAATTTTGAGTTATGTAACAAGTCATTATTATTTTTATTATGTTATCAATTAACATTATTACTTAACAATATGAACTAAAAATAATAATGAAGAAAAAGTTTTAAAACTTTGATTAGTTTAAATTTAGATTAGAGACTTAAAACACAAATAAAAAAGTTTAGAGATAAAAAATATAATAAATCTATTTTTTAAAGTTTAAATAAATCAAAGACAATAAAAGTTTGATTTTTTTTTTAACTACAATAAAGATTTCAATTCTTTAAATGACTTTTTAAAAATATATCAATTTATCCTTGTTTACTTTACTTTTCAAAAAAGGATAATTTAAAGACAAAATATAAAAAATACATAAGGGAGAAACATTTAGTAAACAAAAGAGGTACATTTACCAAGTGCCAAATTTAATAACAAATGCATTAAAACCTATTTGGGATGGTTCCAAGTTTTTTAATTTTTAATATTTTAATATAATTTTTAATATAAAATATGTTTAGTTAAAATTGTTAGTAACTTGTAATGTGTTTGGTAGGAAAAAAGAAACATGATGAATGGAAACAGAAAAGTGAGAAATAGATAAGAAATAAAATGTATTTTAGACATGGTTGGTTTGAGAGAAATAGGAAAAAAAAGAAAGAATAATAATTATTAGCAATGATAATTAACTATCATTTAGAAGTAATTTATCACAAAACATGAAAATCTATTTGGTATAACAAAGGAGACTAGGGGTTTTTTAAACGAGGTGTTCATATGGTGGCACAAGTTGCCTTAGAGGGGGATATTTTTAAAGAATTTATGGGTGAACATTGATAATGGGGTTAAGAATGGATTGTTCGTGACAAAGCCGCCTAAGATGTATATGATTCACCACCACCTAGGTTGGAACCTAACATTGGTATAGGAACCACGACCACAATTGGAACACCAAGGAGCAAAGAGTTTACACAAGTAAGGTGGCACACCGTAGATTATGGAAGGTTCACAATGTGACAGAAGAAGGATTGTAATATATGTGTTGGTTGACGAATCAATGTTGAACTAAGTTGAACTAGTAATTAATTATCAATTCAAAAACAATCAATTATTTTACTACAAATGTAAGTATTATTAAAAATCTCACTAGTTTTGAGAGGAAAGAAATTGGCATGGGAATTCATGCTTTTTCTCTCTCTTTTTTTTTTCTCTACTATTGATACCAAAAAAGACAAGATTTTAATCCCTTTACCTTCCACCCCTTTAATTTCTACACTAATAAACACAATGTCAATTAATTTTAAAATATTTTTCATTCATTTTAAAAAAATTATAAATTTATTTTTTAATTTTAAAAAATATTTTTTAACATTATTGTCCGTTATTATTACTACTATCAACTTATTAATCGTTATCGCTATCATTATTACTGATATTATTATTATCATCACAATTATTATTATTATTATTATTATTATTATTATTATTATTATTATTATTATTATTATTATTATTATTAATAAATAAAAATATAATTAAGAAAATCTTTAATTTAAGAAATTAAATACATAATTATTTCTTTTAAAAAAAATTAAAACTTGTAACTACAAATCATCTTAAATGGACCCTTACCTTGTGGCTATTTGGTCAGCATCCATATGAAAGGATTTTATTTTTGGTGAACATATAAGAAAGGATCTTATCTCCTCTCATAGATGATCATTTGACTGTTTTTCCTGGCATTACTATGATTGTCGAAAGATGAAGTACCTCCTGCTAAAAGCTCTGTAGACAGGAACACAAAAGACGAGAGAAACAAAAACAAACAAGACATAGCTGTCACAGAAACACGAGTCGATTATCATCAAAGTTGATAATGCTAAGCGCCCTAGTGAGAACTAATTTGTAGATTTACCCAAATGTCACGGCGAAACGAGGGCATTACAACACGCATTGCTTATTTGCTTACACAAAACCCGTATATGGAGGTGCCTAAGAAAATTAGATCGATAACTTCTAGTACAAATCAAGACAGTGCAGCAAGGTGTTGTCTACTCGTAGTCTCATCAAATATTCGTGTGCTAATCAAAAGAAATGATGGATATACAAAAATTATCTTGTATAATCCTAACAAAAATAAAGACACAAGTGGCTGAGTTTAATTCTGACGTGGGTTCAAACAAGAGCTAAGTCAACGTGAGTCCTACCGTTTGGTTTTGGTTTGGCTTCAACAAATCAACAATCAATAATCAATAAACAGGAAAAAAAATACATCACCACTTAAATCCAATTGACACTGAAAAGAGTGATAAAGAAAGAAATATAAAAATAATAAATTATATAATATAATAGGAAGAGAGAAATAGAATAAAATTAAAGATACTAATAGAATGTTTTATTTTTAAAAATATCTAAATATAATTACTCTAATCGATAATATATATAGAACAGAAGTTGAATATCACATCAACTAATTTTAACTAGTAAAATTAATTAAAAGGATTGATAATAGATTAAACATAATTTGAAAACTAAAACAATTATACCTTTTACTGTAGTTTTGTTCGATTTATTTTTCTTTTGTAAAAATTGAATTGAATTAAATTGATAATACATTATAGTTATATTGATTTTTTATATCCCCAAATAAAATTTAATATCTTAACTTAATCATTACTCAATTTTAATAATGATATAATATTATTTTATGTGTTAAAACATTTATTAGTTGTGTTAAACTAAGTTTGTGGCAATGATAAGGCATAACTAATTGAAATGTGTCTACTGTACTTCTTTTGTAAGAAATTTATAATGTAATTTTTATCATGCAAGTCTTTCTGTTTCTCTATTACTTATAGTTATACAAATGTGATTTTCATAGGTTTATTATAACTCAATTACTTATTAGATTCTATGTGATGTCAATATATTTTGTTAGCTATCAAATAATAAATAATTTTGAACATCATACAAAATAAAATTAAATAATCGTTAATTTTTTATAAAAAAAATATAATTTTATTAATGATAACTATCTCAATAGCATAAGATGTGTTGCATATTCTGAGTTATAAAAAATTAAAATAATAAGAATCAATAAAATCATTTGCACAATGTGCATGAGTTCTCTCGCATGCACTTCAAGTCTTATCTCTTTAGAGACTTTTATCTATCACCTCCTATTTTTACTTTTCTTTTCCTTCCCCATCCACCCTCGTCACCATTCCAAAATGTACTCTCCCCCACGACTTGTTCCTTCCTTGTTAGGAAACCGTAAAGTGATTCAAACTAAATTGTAAAAATTAATTTAGTTTGATTTTATTTTGCACAAGCATATAGGAGTGAAATATTTGATGGAGTAGATGAAATATTTATGTCGAGTCTTTATGGGATCCCACGAGCCAAGGTGAAACGTGACCACTTGTAAGGACTCTGGCTATTACGTAACTAACTATAAGAGATGGCAGAAGCAACATTAGAGTGAACGGTACCTTACTTCTTTTCTGCTTGACTTATATTGTCAACTAGAGTGCATGAGAGTTGCACCCATGTAAGCCTCTGCAATTTTCAAGTAGTTATTAGGAGATATATTTTACTATTATCCAATGTAACGCTTTATCGATCATCATGTTGTCTTGGGAATATTCTCAATTATTTTATTTGGACCTTGATTTAGTATCTAATTTTACTCTAGTTTCTAAAAAAATTTCAAAAGAGATTTAAAAGAAAAAATTAATTTGTTCAATTCACCTTCTCTTAAGCATATATATTATTCATTTCCAATCTACAAATAACATCTTTATTTATTTATTTTTACAATATATTTTTATTAATAATAAAAAATAATCTCAATTCATTAATAGTTAAAAAAAACTTAGTTGGGTGTGGAAAAAACTTGAGATAATATATTTACAATCTACCTCTTAATATATTTCATGTGTGTGGGACTGTGCGTGTGATATTGGAGGTGGGAGCTACCTTATATTTTTCGATCCTAAAATCACATCAGGCAGATCATAAAGGACATCACTATATTTGAGTTTGAAAGTTGTTCCACTAACCTCGATCAGGATTAAGGCTTTAGGTGGCATAATGTCGACACTCGACACTAAGTGCCATATTCTTACGTAAATATTTCAAAAAGGATATATGGTATCCTCAAATCTGCTGGTAAGAATTCTATGGGACTCGCGCAGTAATCAAACAAAATTAAATATCCTATTTGCTATGCGCATACTTTCTCTTTATATATATATATATATACACACACATATCACATCATAATAATTTTCTTATCAAGTGATAAATTAAAATAAAATATTTAAAATTAAAATTAAAATATTTTATAATAGATCATTTTTTTAAAGATTTATTAAATATTTTTTTAAAAAAATATTAATTATTATATAAAAAAATATTTTAATTATAATTAAATCATAATTAATACTATGATTATTATTATTCGTTGTCATCGTTGTGACAGTTCCTGTCATGATAATTGTTATAATTGTCATCATTGTTGTTACCGTCATTATGATAACAATAATGATAATAGTGACATGACAACGACAATCATGATTATGACGATAATGGTAATTATGATACTGATGATGAATTAATAATAATTAAAATATTTTAAAATTTTAAATTTTGTTTTGTGAATCTTTTAAAATAATTATAGTAAAAATAGTTGATTATATGAAAATAATTAATAACAAGCATTAGATCAATATTAAAAATAATAGATTGTTCAAATTGAAATACTTAAAAAATTGAATTAAAATATCATATAATTATCCAAATTTTTTAAAATTCATGAAATAAAAATTAAATCTATAAAAAATATTTATTATCAAGTTCTAAATTATCTCAATTATCATATCATTTTCTTCATTATTATTGTTAACGTATCATCATCGTTATAATTAAAGTTGTTGTCACTGCTATAATCATGATTATTGTTGTCACTACCGCTACTATAACCATCATACACCATAATCATTGCAGTTGGTGGTAACAACAATAATGATGATGATAATAATCACGATGGTGATCATGATAATGATAATGACAATGAAGATAATGACAATCATGATAATGATAATGTTAATCATGGTAATAGTAATAAATTAATTGATATATTTTAAGACATGGTAACTAAGATATTTTAAATTTGATTTTTATATTTTAATTTTAATTTTAAATATTTTAATTTTAACAGTCTATTATTTTTAATCTTAATTTAATGATTATTATTTCTATAATAAGAAGAAGAAAAAAGAGAACAAATTATTCTAAAAGTTACTTTTCATTATTATCATTCATTTTTTTAAAATATAAATATTAAAATTAGTTATTCGTTATAATAATTAGATTTTAAAATAAATAAATAAATGATGAGGATCAAAAATAATTTTCTTAAAATTATTCTTAAAGTAACTTGATTCCTAATAAATCACTTTTATATATTTAATAAAGGTACAACTTTGATGACAAAATAGAGACAAATTATAAATAATTACATTATTTATTAATTTATAAAAAAATATATAAAA
>JAMLFT010000866.1:0-35931 GCA_026544285.1 Pachyrhizus erosus | reverse complement strand
AATCCTGCAGATATGCTGACCAAGGTGGTTACAAGGGCCAAGTTTGAACATTGTTTAAACTTGGTTAATATCATGCATATTTGAAGTTGGCACCACATGGCGCTAAATTTGGAAGCACCGCAATAGATTACTTTTCTATTATTTATTTGTTTGAGAAGATTTGTATTTTGTAGAATATGAGATTGAGCTAGGGTGGAGATTTGTTAATTTGTGGCTTAATCTTAAGTCCTACATCTGAGGGAATGAGATTTTTGGCCTATCCCAAGTCCCACATCGGAGGGAGTAAGATAGGAAGGGAGGTTGGAAGGTTATAAATAAAACCTTTCCCACCCATAGTTTATCATCCCAAAAACATTTGTATTCACTTCTCTCATATATAGTAGAGAAATTGCCTTGTATGGTGTCCGGAGAGTAAGCTTATTGGCTAAACTCCGTTATCAAAATTTTTCTGGTGTCTTTTAGTATTCAATATTATAATTGTTGTAATGAGGAAATTTTTTGCTGTTTGCCAACAGTAAGTTGATTACTTTTTTAATTTTAATAAATTAGATAATTTACTCTTATAAATAAAAATGAAGGTAGTATTTTTATTATAAAAATATAATTTCTTAAAATAAAAATCACATCAATATCTATTATTAAAAGAAGGTTTGACCTGAACACATGTCATTACTCTATTCATCACATTTTTCAGCCTAAAATATTCACTCTTTTTACAGCTTCTATTATATTTTTTTTGGCAGCTTCTACATTGAAATCTCTGTTGAGAAGAGACCCTTTTGAGTCTCTAGGCTTGCTATGGTGCAAAGCTAAAAAAATGTGGTTTTTGCCAATGTCAAATAAAGAGCAGGTGAAGACCCATTCCATTTCCCCGTACTCATTTAAAAGTTATTTCTTTACTGTTATATTCTGAATTTGCCAACTAAATATTTAATCAAGTCTAAAACTATTTACACATTACAAAATGCATGCAATCAGTATTGTTCAAAACATGTTAAGTGTGTTTACCCCTTTACACACTCACTATTTAACAACACTTTGTGTTTCTCATAAAGTTCAACTTATATATGTGCTTTTGTTGTCTTATGCTTGAGATCATTTTATAAAACCAACATAATTTCAATTAGAGAAGCAAATTCTTCTATTAACAATATTCCAAACCTTGTGATGATTGATGGAAGCATGTATCTTGATAAATTTATATTTAAAAGCTAGCAAAGAATAGTGATAATATAGTACAAAAATTTTTAGTAAGTAAGAAATAAGTTTAACTACCTAATCATTAAGGTATATCATTTTAATAAAATTAGCTTGCATTGCATTTTTTAAATGAGGAGCTTTTTAAAGATGGACTAATTGGACTCATCCTCCACTCAATTCTTCCATCGATAATGTCATCCATTAATGTAATTTTTGGTATTATCATAGACATTGAAAAATGATAAATACATTATGTGTGACCATTACTTAACATGTACACAATTAAAGAATAAATAAATTATAAGGTATAATTTATTTACCTTGAATACTTTTGAGATCAACAGAGCTTCTTAAATGGAGACGAATAAATCCATTATTAAAAAACATACAAAATAATGTTGGTACTATATGCCAACCTTATAAATAATATGATAGTTAAAATTATTTCACACTAGTGACATTTATCAATTTTATAAAAAAATAAAAAATTTTAATATCTTATATCAAGTGCGTATGTGCTAGTTGAATAGTTGTTTCTTGTGTAAAATTTAAGAAATCATGCATATTGAATATAAAAAGGTTAAGCTAATTGAAAGTAAATACACTATTGAATTACCAAAAACATAACTTTAAGGTCCCGATAATGGAAAGTTATTACAATCATGTCTTTTATGTTCTTAATGATTAAAGTTTCTAATAAACTTAAATCACCATGCACACAATACAATCCTACCTTGAAACTCTTCACACTCCTTTAACTTGTTCATGCCAAGTTGCCAAACTTTTATTGGAATTTGTGGCACCAAAGATGAAAAGCAATCATCCCATTTCTTCGAGCCTTAATATTTTTCTCATAATTTTTTAAAGAAATAAAAAGATGAGAGATGTTTGCAAAAGATGAGATAAGGGAGGTTATAAAAAAAAAAACCTTGTTAGTTATAGAAACATTGTTCTGAGAGCAACTTTTTGTTGTGCAACGTTGAAAATAAATTCTTAAATAATCAACTAATTAATACAACACAATTATCCATTATTGTATAGGAATAAAGATTTTGAAGCGAAATGCATGCTTGAGTTCAATATCAAGCCACCCACTTCATTAATACTTAGTAATTACAACATAAATAATATTTTTATTTCTAAAAATACCCCTTGTTTAGACAAGAATATTGTTGCCCCGTACTTCCTCATTTATATATTATCTAAATGCATCTATCGTAAGGTAGATGACAACACAAAGTAATAGTGCTAACTGAGTTGTTGTCATGTCATATGGCTTAACAAGCTCAAACCCAATTGGATGCATTGCAAGTAAAATTTATCAACCAGGCATGCCTTTAAAAATGAGTTAAGTTGCTACTCAATAATGCAGGCTAAGTACCACTAAAATGAAATTTGAACATTGTGACAATAACAAAAACAATAGTGAATATATTAAAGAAGAAGGTTTGATAGTCTAATTAACGAAACAATGTAAGAGTTTGTGTTTTTCCTTGTACTAGAGTAACAATAGCCAACCCATAACAAATGTAATTGAAAGAATAACTGATATTATAAAGTTATATTTAAAGGAGCCAACCAATGACAATACATAAAAAAAAATGTATGTTAGTCGTGAGTAAGTGCTTTGAATCTCCTCAATTTGAAATCCAAGAAGATTTGTGATATAACAAAGTATTTTATTGTTAACACTAGTCTGCACACCAATACAATACCAATGGAAGTAAAACAAATTTCCAAGAATTTCACTAGTTAATTCCAAAGCATTGTTGCATAAAGCCCAAATGCATTTCATCTTCCTTTTTTTTTGTTTTTGTCAAGAGAGCACATTCCTATTGTTCAATTCATAAAATCAAATAATACACTAATGTTGAAGAAAATAACCGATTATTTTAAAATAAAGTGATAGTAACTACTAAGCACAACTTTACATAAGAATACAAATAATAACAAATAGATTTTGTTTTAAAAAAAATGATAAATTTTGTTATTTCTTATCTTTTTTGGGAGCAAAATAGAAAAAAAAAATGTATGGAGTTGAACTCAAATAAGGTCATACAATGAGAAAGACATAAAGATAGTAGTAATCATAAGGATTATGCTAAAACTCTTCACTTTTCTCTAACTTATTCATGTTGTTGGGTTGCCTTACCTTCATTGGAATTTATGGCAACATCAATGAAAAAGCTTGCCTTTTTCTTTGAACCTTCGTATTTTTTATTAAAGAATTGAAGAAATAAAAATGATGAGGTACTTGCAAAAGACTAAGTAAAGTGAGATTATATAAAGGATTAACAAGTTACAAAAGCGTTGACTTGATTATAATTTCTTATTATACAACTTTGAAAATACATCCTCACTTAATCACCTAATTAAAGCAAAATGTATGCTTTGATTACACTTCTGTATCAAACCACCCATTTTTATGACATTAATGCTTCATAATTGCAACATAAATAAACCTTTCTATTTTAAAAAATCTATTGTTTAGACAAGAAACTTGTTGCCCTAGACTTTCTTACTTTTGTAAAATTAAGATAAAGTAAACCACCAACTAAGTGCTTAAATATAGCAAGCGCTATCACTTAGACCCCTTAATTTAACTAAATGAAAAAATAATCCTCTATTATGTAAATTATCTTTAATGTTAGTTCCTCAGTTGTCTCTTTTTAGATTTAGTTTTCAATGCTCATGTGGCATTAATAATAGGTCAACTAGTTGTACATGTGGAAAGGGACCAAAGGGACATAAACTAGGACTAAATTGAAATGCAAAGGATGCATATTGGCTTGTCCTACAATCCTCTCAACTTCTTTATCCAATCCATTTTCATTCAATTCCCTTCACTCAACCAAAATTCATAACTTCAATCCAATTTTATAAACTTGAAGAATTCTCCCTTCACTGCTTCAACCTATATCCTCCACTTTCTCCTCATTTGCTTGTGCTTCTTCCACTCTCGCAACCTTTCACTATCTCATCCTCCTTACCACCACCATGCACATCTTTCCCTTATCCTTTCACATCCTTTTCTTTTCAATTCCTCACTAAAGCCTAGCCTTTCCATTCCATTTTCTCCACATTCATGTCTAATTGTGTCATTTATATGTCAATAATGACAAGTGTGACATCAACACAACAAATGACTATTCTTCCACTACCAAACACAAAAACTCCAATAACAAGCCTCTCCAACCATATAACTCAACATTGTCTCTCTTTTTCTCTCATCCTTTCATTTTCTATAACCACATAACCAAACAATGTAAGGAGGGATCATAGAAATATTGGATCAATGGATATAAAGCTATATCCATGATTTAATTACTTGACTATGATAAATAAATAATAAACATGTCTTCTTACAAGCTTTGTTTACTTTCAGAACATTTTTATGAAGTTATATTTTCTTGGTGGGTTGATACTTGAAACTAAAGGTCTATGATTAATCATCATTTATGGAAGGAGAGAGAAGAGAGATAAATACACTATTTTTCTCCTTCACAAACAAAGAAAAATGAAAAAAAAATGAAGAAGAGATAAGTAAGAAGTGAGGTAAGCATGCTATTTTACACTTCCAATTTGGTCATTGATCACATCACTTTAGTTCTCGTTTACATATACATAAATATTAGCCCAGTTAAGATCAATGACACATTGATACATAACTTATCATACAGACACTACTATTATATTTAATAAAAACCACTTAATAAAGACACAAACATAAAAGACAACTTAAATATTTAAGAACTATTTTTTTGTTTAATTAAATTCAAGGATAAAAATGACAACATTTATCATGTTTAAAAACTTAGTCATTTACTCATTAGAATAGGATATATAATTAGCTTTCACATATATTCGAATCAATACATGTATTTAATTCTAAATAATTAACACATAAATGTTTTTTTTCTTCTTTGGTTATAAAAGGTAAAAAATAGAAGAATAAAAAAAGACTAGCTACAAGGAAACATTACATTAATCTCATATGCTAGAAGCAAATAAACCATGGTCATACAAGCATCGTCAAGCAAAAATTAGCTATCAATAAATGTTGCCCCTAATTTGACATGAAAATTAGTGCAGTGGTTCCTTCTCTCCAAATATGCAACAATCTACAATTTCAATCCCGCTACAAATAATTTTTTATTATACGAATTTCATTTCTATAGCTAGCGATGATAAATAGAGAACTTGTTCTTAACAAGTTCAATTATGTTTTCTAAGTCAGAGTAGCACACTACTTAATTGAGGTCATTACCCATCATACCTTGTGACCATGATACAAAGCAAGAATTTTAACCAACAAATTATTAGAAACTCCTACATATTGGTAAGAACCTTTTGTTAAAGTTTCATATTGATAACTAATTATACCACCAAAACTTGCACAACCACATATGATAATAATATCAAAGATATCTATATAATACTGCCATTACTTGTAAATGTTTCTACTAATAAAATTATCTATTGATACAAGTTTCAATAATTAAGAATTATTGAAAAATAAACACACTAAAATCTTTTAAAATGTCTCATTTACATAATTATTTATTTTATAGTTTTTATTTATCTTTCCTTCATTTTATCATGCAAATAATTGTAAAATAAAAACTATACAAATCAAAAAAAAAAAAAAATGACGTGTATGAAACACTCTGGCGGAGCGCGTGATGATAATTCCATGCTTGTTCACCTCTTATACTGAACGGTCAATCCTCCTGCGTCTGCGTGCATGCAAGATCCTCACTCACACTCACTCGCTCAGTCGCACAACTCTCTCTTTTCCTTTTTCGTCTTCTTCCTCTCTCTTTGTTAAAACACTCTCACCAAGATTTTCAAAGAAAACGCTGTCGTTGAACGAAGGGTTTTAGTCGCCACCTTTTCCATCTTTCTTTCGTTCTTTACCGCTCCGTCATTTTCCGATTCACCAATGGCGGTTCCCGCAACGGCATCGCTCTACGTTGGAGACCTCCACCCTGACGTCGATGAGCACCAACTCTACGACGCTTTCTCCGAGTTCTCCAGCATCGCTAGTGTTCGCGTCTGCAGAGACTCCATGACGAGGAACTCGCTCTGTTACGGTTACGTTAACTTCGTGTCTCAGCAAGACGGTATCTCTCTCTCTCTCTCTCTCTCTCTCTCTCTCTCTCTGCGACACGTATATATAACATTAAAGATTAACGATTTCTGAGACAAATTGCATTGCGGTGTTTCTTTATCGTTTCTTTGATTATTCATTGCTTCTTTGCTTCTGGAAAGAGAGAGAGAGAGAGAGAGAGAGAGAGAGAGAGAGGATTTTTGTTTTAATTTGTCGTTACAATAACGTGGCTAGGTAGTTAGAATTGGTTTTTTGTTTTCTAGGTTTTCAAGCGAGTGATCTTGGAAATTGCTTGTTATATGGATTTTTATTTATCGACTGCAATAACGTGGAAACGGAATGATGTACGAAGCTTGCTAGGTAGTTCGAATTAGTGTGTTGTTTTCTAGGTTTTGCAAGTGAGGGATATCTAGGATTTTTCATTGTTTGGCACGTAGTTTGATGTTTGAGATTTTGGCTTCATCGATGATGGAGGGTTTATTGATACTGTTGTTTTATTTTTTTCTAAAGAAACGCTAATCTTGGAAGACTCTTGTGAGTTTAGCGTGTGGAAATGGAGGTAAAAAATAAATTTGTATAAAGTGGTGTTTGCAACGTTGGCATGCTTAATGTTGTAGCCAAAGGGCGGAGATAAGGGAATTGATGTTATGGGGTTTATCAGTGTGGATGGTCCAATTTGATTTGGTTAACTGCATGTTTAGTTATGTGTCGTAAAGGATTGGACGTGTGTCAGTTCGAAGCAAGATGATGACCTCAAGGTTTTAAAAATGGTCCATTATTGCGATTTTGGCGGCAGAATCAATGTTCTTGGGCTATCTTCGACTGCCTTTATCTATAATTTCTTGCAATGTCAAGGATCACAGTGAAATTGCAACTGCAATACAAGACCAGCTTCTGCAATTTTTTGGATATTTTATGTAAAAATTTGCCTAGAATGGAGAAATACTCTCTAAAAATATGATTTGATAGATTTTGGTGGAGAACTGGTGATTGATCTGGCTTGATAAAGACTTGTCTCCAGTGAACTCGACCTAGTTTGTGGTTGCCTAGTGTTTCTTAGTTAAACACTTACACTTTACCAGCTTTTAATTAGTTTTCTTTGAAAAAAAATTACAGCTCTTGTTTTACAAGATTTCAAGTTTGGGACAGTGTTTTTGGTTGCACTTGTTTACTGTGTTATTTGCAGAAGCTTTTCAGATCATGTTGTGTCACTGTTATAGTGTGTGGCTTGAAAATTGTGATTGTAATTTTTATTAACTGCAAAAAATTTTCTTTAAAAAAAATTAGAGCATATTAAAACAAGATGCTTACCTCAATTTCCTAACTTCGTTTGTCCACGTGGAGGTACCATTGCTTCTACAAGCAACATAGAAGCAATGGAAGTTACCTCAACTTCATTTTTTAGTTTTATTTGTACTTTCTGACGCAAGTAAAGAATATGCTTTCTGGGTAGCCTTAGTATGTTCATACTGATGTATTCTGATTCCACTAATCTTGATTTGTTTATTGAGAAGCAATCTGTGCAATCAAATTGAAAAACAATTCTTATCTGAATGGAAAAGTGATAAGGGTCATGTGGTCACATCGTGATCCTAATGCAAGGAAAAGTGGCAGAGGGAATGTGTTTGTTAAGGTATATCTACAGCTTTGGTATGAAATAGTTAAATTATTGTCTGGTTCATTATTTATTGAAGTGAATTCTAATAGAAAGTTTCTGGTGTTCAATCCCATGCCAGAACTTAGCTGGATCCATAGACAATGCGGGGCTACATGATTTATTTCAAAAATATGGGAATATTTTGTCCAGCAAAGTTGTCATGTCTGAGGATGGGAAGAGCAAAGAGTATGGCTTTGTTCAATTTGAGTCAGAGGAATCCGCAAATAATGCCATTGAGAAGCTGAACGGCTCTACTGTGAGAGACAAGCAGATGTATGTGAAACTCGATTATTTCAGGGCAAATGCTAGTTAAGGAATCAAAAGTAGAAAGTTTTTATTAATAAATGTTATTAATGCACCCCACTATGATTTCCAATGCATTCCCAACGTAACTTTCAATAAAAACTTTTTATTATTGATTCCTTAACCAACGTCCTAATCAAGATCCTTGTGTTAAAGTTTTTCATCATCCATATATTCTTATGATTTGAAGTCTTTTGCCTTATGTGCGTGAAATTTATAACCGTATTCAATTTCTGTACAAAAATTATTGCCCAAGATTAAGTTTAATCTGATTCTAGTTCTTCTAATAGATATGTTGGGAAGTTTGTCAGAAAAGGTGACCGCATTTTGCCTGGCCACGATGCCAAATATACAAATTTGTACATTAAAAACTTGGACTCGGATATTACAGAAGCACTTCTTCAGGAAAAGTTCTCCTCTTTTGGAAAAATTATTAGCTTGGCTATTGCAAAGGATGACAGTGGGCTATCAAAGGGTTTTGCATTTGTGAACTATGAGAATCCAGATGATGCTAGAAAGGCAATGGAAGCAATGAATGGATTACAATTTGGTAGTTTATTTACCCTTTTTCTGTGCAGGTTGTTTATACACAAAATTGCCTTTTCTTGATGTTGATTCTCTACATTTTGTTGCCTTTTGATTTGTAATAAGCAGGTTCAAAGAATCTGTATGTAGCTAGGGCACAAAAGAGAGCTGAACGTGAACAAATCTTGCATCGTCAATTTGAGGAGAAACGCAAGGAACAAATATTGAAATATAAGGTAATTCCTTGTCATTTCACCTAAATTTAACTGGTCAATTTTAGTTTTCTTAGCATGTTTTCATTTAACTTCCAGGGATCTAACTTGTATGTGAAGAACATAGAGGACGATGTTAGTGACAAGGAACTACGAGATCTGTTTAGTTCATGTGGCACTATAACATCTGCAAAAGTTATGCGAGATGACAAAGGGCTAAGCAAGGGGTTTGGTTTTGTCTGCTTCTCCAACCCTGTGGAGGCTAATAGAGCTGTGAGCTCTTTTAATGGTGAGTTTTGCAGGTGCAATCCTATAAGATCATAGGATTTGAATGCGACATGTTCCCTTTTTTTTTTTTTAGCTAGATTTGTATTAGTACTATGAAACAGGATACAAGTGCTTGCTATAACATTTCAATAATAGAACACAATATAAATTTGTCACTTGTATGTTGTATTTATTGGATTACAACCCTTTTTTCTTGAAGTTTGGTGGATTGAAAAATCAGATGTAATTTATATGTTGTTTTCTTTGTAGTGATTTATAATTAAGTTCTGATCTTGAGAATTTACATCCCTGACCCTTTAAAGATTTTTTTAATCATTTTATAACACTTGTATATAAGTAGGAATTCTGTTTCGGACCATTATGTCTGCATTACTTTTATTATGTTTATGTTTATGTTTTTATTTAAGCTGATGCTATATGCCACAGGACGCATGTTCCACCGTAAACCATTGTATATTTCTATTGCTCAGAGGAAAGAGGATAGGAAAACACAATTGAAGCTCCACTATGCACCGCAACAAGCAGGATTGGATGGATCTTCAACCACAGTTTTTCCTGGTGGATTTCCACCTTACTTCTATCCTGGTGTTGCTTCACAGATGCTTCAATCTGGACTGTTGTATCAACCTCTGGGATTGAGGTCAGGATGGAGGGCCAATGACTTTGCGCCTCCCATTAGATCATTTCAACAATCACAGGTTCCTGTTGTGAGTGACAAATTTGCATAACTTCAAAAAATTAAATGTTTTCTTTTACCTCTTTTCATGATTATTTTATTATATTTATGGGGAAAATAGATATTTCTTGGGAAAATATTGACTCTAAAAGAATAAGTAGCCACATCTTTACACAAAATCTATAACTTTTATTCCTTTATGCTAAATATTTCTCAAGTTTGTTTTCTGTAATTTTCCAATGAGTTAGTTGTATAAAATCTTCAGTGTGAAAATGTAATTATTTTGGCTTAAATAGTCTTTTGGTCTATGTAGAATAAGATGTTTTTAATTTTGGTCCTTAAATTTTTTTGGACTTTAATTCTTTAAAGATTTTAATTTTTTTTATTTTAGTCTCTAAGTAGGGATTAAAAAAAATAAAATTCAAGGACAAAAATTAAAACAAATTTTTTTTAAAAGATTAAAATAAAAAATTATAGGAACTAAAAAATTATTTAAGAGAATTATTTTATTAGGACAAACTAATCCTGGTTTTTTTATAGCTTTAATGAGTCTTAGATATTGAACATCTTTATTTTTTTTTCTCTCATCCACAGGTTCCTAACATTACTAGGCATCAAAGGCAAAACAGGGGCAGGATGAATGGGCATATGAATTCACTGGGAAAAGCTCACTCTGGTGTATATATCCCGCAACTGCAACACTATTATCAGACAATGACCTCTTCAAGAGTTGATTACTTGGCAGGTTTGCTTCTTTTCTTCCCCTACCTTTTCCTTATGTACTGAACATAAATCCAAAGATGTCACATTCTGTTTATAGTACTAGATGCTCTGTATGGCACATTCTCTACCCAAGGTGATGCTATTGCCACTTGTTTCATTTAAGTTTATAACCTTTAATTAACTAGGAACTACACTCATTTTTGTCATATTCATTTTATAAACCAAAAAAAAAAAAATCTTAGGTGGAAATGTGGATGAAAAGATAGAAGACAAAACGCAGGAGATAATTATGTGCAAAACATGTAAAACTTATAAAAACTGCTCCATTTTCAGAAATAAACTTGACATGAAAAATAATCAAAATTTTGTTTTCCAGTAGTATTTGTTTCTTAAGTTTAAAACTGTGAAGACAGTTTATTCGTTTGAATTCTTAATTGCAATGATATATTTATTTTGTTATCTTGTACAGCCTAGTGTAGCTGCAAATATTCCAGGAATGCTTTTGGAGATGAACAATGGAGAATTGTCGCTTCTCCTGGAATCAAGAGAGACATAAGTGGAAGAAGCCGCAAGTGACGTGGTTGCTGTCAGTTGACAATTTCAACCTTGAGATGATACCGGTTTGGAGCTTATGACGTGATTGAAGCTTCCAAGAACTGAGATGTCTGATAAATGAATTTTTACATCTATGAACCTTATAATTTTTGTTCTATATGTGATAAAAAAACAACGGAAAAGAGAACAACTCTTGGTATTGTTAGTGAATGCTGATGGTAACCGGGATAATTTTTACTTTGGATTTCGATTACATGGATAAACTTGATTCTTGTATGGCTTTTCATCTTACATTTTTTGTTAAAAGAAAAGAACGTCTTGCATTCATATGCTAAAAATACAAGCTTGTCTTTTGGTCAAGTACTTGCTGATTGCCATTTGCGCAAGGTCGAGTGGGTGGATTTTCTGTTATATAATGATTGAAGAACCTAACATACCCTTTGGTTCAAAAGGAGAATAGTGGGGAGGGATATCTTCCTTAGTTTGCAAGAGAAAAGAGAAATAAATTAATTTAAAGTCAATTATAATGATATTTTCTGTGTTTTACATGAATTTGACTTAACTTAATTTTTTTATTACTTTTACATAAACTTTTTTTAATGTTTGAAAAATAGTATATTTACACATTTTTTACATTATACTAATTTTTCTTAATATTTAAAAAATATTACTAACATTTTTTTATATATTATACAAACATCTTTTATAAAAGAAATTATTTTTATGTTACACTAATATTTACAAAGATTACTAAAATAGTAAAAAAGCAGAAGTTATTTATATAGTTTAAAATAACAAAAGATTTATTATAATTTATTTATTAATTTATTATTAGATTCCTAATTGTAGGTAAGTAAACTTATTAGAAGTTTGGAATTATAAAAACCAAATTATGATATTTCGACATCTTATATTTTTAAAATTTATTTAATATTTATTATTTCTCTTTATCTTTTACTATCACATTATATCACTTATAATATATATATATATATATATTTCTTATATTACTCTCTTATTAGTTGTCAATAAGTATTTGAAGTGTTCAAGTATTGTTTTTTTTTTTAAAAAAAAACTATTGAAGAAACAAGAATAGGAAGAGGGATTTTTTGGGTTTTTTATCAGTTTTCAATGTTTTATTAGTTTTCTATCAAGTTGATTTTGTATGTTAATACGACTAACTATTTAGTTAGTTTTCCAATTAAACAACCATTATATTATTTAAAGGATTGATAATTATATTTTATGCTTACTTATTTAGGTGTATATAAGATCAATTATCTTATTTAATCTTAATTTAAAACTATGTTTGGTTCAATTGTAATTAAAATGTAAGTGTTTAAAAATTTAACTAGTAATTTAGAAATTTAGTTACATTTTGTTTTTATCCTTTTTGATACATAGGATATTAGAATTGGAATTTGGAGTCGCTCAAAATCAAGGTCAAGACAAAAATTTTGCTTTTAGTTTAATTAGAATTTTGTTCTTATCCAACTAAAATAAGTTAGAGAACACTATTTTTTTTATATAGAGAAATTCTAGCCTAGCTAGACATAATTATCGCTGGGCTAAAAAGAGACAACGACAACTCAAGTTTGTAAATTACTCTAGTCTAACTATACATTTTAACATGTCTAGCTAAAGTGTTCCGGTGGTCATTAATGAATTTCCAACCCAACAAGAATTTTGACTCATCGGGCTAAAATTATTGCACTTACACATTATGGATAAAAGACAAAACATTGAAAGAGGCTTTTTCGCACAAAAGGATGATTCTTCCTTGACCTAGAGTGGGATTAAAGCAGAGTTGTGTGGAACCTCTCCCTAACATCCATTTTTCCATCTTCATCTCTTCACCATTTTTATGCTTCTCTCATCCATGAGTACTTAAGCTCCTTAGTATGGGGTTTGATGTAACTAAACCTAAACCCACGGATATCTTTTGAGTTATTAATATATGTTTTATTGTTCACCATTACATGTTTTCTTCTTTACTTAATATTTGTTTTGGATTGATCATCCTTTGCTTAATTTTATAGTTTAAATGTGATTGAAAATGTATTTAAACTATGAAGTAGAGAATAACATCTAATGGGTCTTGTATTTAAGAATAAAGCAAAACCCAATCGTCACCTTTAACTCATTTTCTTAAAGCAAGTAATATGACTAAACTATGCAAGTGGTTGATCGTGTAGTCATGAGACTTAGAATCTACTCATAAAGAATTAGGATTTGAGCACTTTTTATGAGTTGGTGATAGCAAACGAACAATAAACATCAATTAATAGCTTGTTTGTGCATGGGTTAGTGGTTTATTGAAATTGAATTCCAACACCCATTATCATTATTTTTTCGCATCTTGTTTTCTCAATATAGATCTTTGAAATCAATAAACCTTTTAATAGTTTTATCTCAAAGTTTTAACTATTATATGTGTTTTAATCATCATTGTTTCAAATCATATGTTAATATTAGTTATCAAGTAAAAAGTGTGTATATTGTCAATATTGAACAAGTCCTTCTAGATATGATACTTGAACTTCCATTTTATACTACTTGTATTACTTAGTAAACTTGCCAAGGAGTAAACAAGTTTTTGGTGTTGTTGTCGAGGACTTGCATCAATATTTGGCAATTTCTCACTTTTTACTTGTTTAGGCTTCATTCTTTTATTATTTCATGTTAATTTTATTTCAATTTTTTATTTTGTGTTAATTTTTTTTCTCTAGTCCTTTGTGTTTCTTTGGAGTTTATGCTTGTAGGGGTAGAACCTTTGAAAAACTCTTAATCGATCCATGGGGGATTCTTAGAGTATTCTACTCACACTATAAAGGCTTCTTAGTAACCATCTAAAGATGTTGTTTGAGCATCTTGAAATATACGTTTAACAAGTTTTACAAAAACTATACATCCTAATATATGATTTGAAAATGCGTCCTAAATCAACATAAGTCATAAATTGACATCAGAGTTGTTTTCTACTTATACATTTATTATGTCTAATTAGTCATAAATGTTTTGTATGCTTAGGATAGTTTATATAACAATTTATCTATGTTTCTATTCATGTTGTTGTTCTAATGTTTAGATTTAAATGAATATTTAATAAAAAAATAACAAACATAATGAAGATAAACAAACTTCTAGATTAAAGGATTATCGATCTTTGAAGTGTGCTATAAAAAAAATGTTCAGTACCTTAACAGTTGATCTGCCAAAACTCAGAAAAAAAAAAGGACAAGTATATTCTCTCTCTTTTGATAGTACCTTAACACCTACAATACAAAGATGTGAAGAAGAGTCATGCATTTAATGCACAATCGAATGAAGAAAGAACATTGAGTCACATGAACATTTCTTCTCTCTGCATATAAATACCAATGCATGAAGACCTTGAATGAGTTACAAAATAATGAAGAAAAAGCTTGAAATTCTTGTTGAAATTTTTTTTTTATAATTATTTGATATCCTTACTTTGCTAAGTTTGTAATCTACACTTAACTTTCATATTCTCACTTTGTGAGTTATCTTGTAAAAGATTTTGAGAAAGTCAGGAGTGACTTAGTATCAAAGAATACTTGGATTACTTAATCAAGTGATTAAGTTGTATAGCAAAAAGTGACATTTAGAATACTTCGGTTGAAAAAGTCAGAAGTGGCTTAGAGAACACTTGATTGTATAGCCAAAAGTAGCAGAGTCTCTTATTTATTGTAATGAAAGTTTTTGATTAATGGAACCTCTCTTGTTAAAAGAGAACTAGGCGTAACTCAAGAGTTAGAGCAAAATAGTATAAAAACTTTTTTCTAAGTCGTATCATTCTTCATGTTTTTATACTTTCCTTATTGTGAAATCCTTTTATTTTTCTTATATACGTATTTTGTGAAAATATTTTAAAAATCACATATACATTATTCAATCCCTATTCTAGTTTGTTTTTTAACCATTCAAAGCTACATAATTAATGTTTCTTTGTGCATAATTTTAGCCTAGTAAGAATATGTGTTAGCTAGGCTAGAAATCCCTTGGAACCAACATTGTGCTTTGTTTATTTTTAGTTGGGTGAGCATCTTTTCTAGCCAAGTGAGAGCTACCAAAAAAGAAAAAAGAAAAAGAAAAAGAAAGTGCATTTCCTTTGTATTTTTCTCATTTTTTTGCTCTTTTATTTTACTGCTTAGTTTCTCATTTTCTTTTATTTTCTTCTGTTTCATTTCTTGCAAAATTAACCCTTAGTCTACTCATTCTTTGTTTTTATCCACTTTTTAAATTTTCTTTTATATTGCTTTTCTTCTAGTCCTATTTTTTTTTCTTATTTATAGATGTCCCCTCATAGACCTCAATCAAAAAAATGAAGGAAAAGTGTACATGTTGTATGGCCACAACAGCCTGGAGACCAGGATGATTTCAAGGGAGGAGGTGGGCAGCTAGTTAATGGTGATTGAGATGTTGTGTTAGAGGAGATGACATGGAAAACTAGTTTGAGCCTTTCATTTGCAGACTTTTGTGTTTATTAAGACCATTTTTATGATTTCAGTCTTTATTGTTTTAATCATTTACTTTTAGTACCTTAATTATGTTCAATATTTTTTTAGTGCTCCTTCCATACAATACTTGTGATGCTACTTTGCTGAAATATGTTAGTTTTTGTTTTGGGGTTAATTAGTTTTTTTGCATCATTTCACTTCTTATACTTGTTCTCATTAGCTTCATACATAACTTTTAAAGAAATTTGTGGTTTGTGCCTCAATTGTATGCTTGTGGTTGTTTGCATAGTTGTTAGCTTCAATGTGAGCAGTCTTTGTTGCAGTTAATAAATTTGGCATGTTTCCTTGAGACCTATGAATGCTTCTACATTTTCCATGTAAGTCCTTGAGCTTCAAAGTCTAATTCTTGTTGAGGGTCACCATTGCCTTCATACAGTTGATTTTGCTTAATTCTTGTGATTATACTTTGCACATGTATGTTGGGAAATGATCAAGGCCATTGTTGTTAATGTTTTGATAGCCACTAAACCAAGAAGCTAACCAAAAATAAAATTTCTTTTCCTTTGCCACACCTTTTAGCTAAATAGTTTATCGATCTTGTTCTTAAACCCTTGAGCTTAAAAGAAAAACAAAGTGTTTCCCACACCTTAGGGATATGAGAACAACAAAGTAATGAGAGGGTCTCATTCAAGTTTGCGGGACTTGAATTCAAATGGAAGGAAATGAAAAAAAAAAAAGTGAAGCTATTTTCAATGGTTATTAAATAATGGTTCGTATAGCGAATACAGAAAAAAAAACTATAGTCTTTTGTAATCCTTGTTGTATGGGAGTTGGGTTATTTCCTTTGATTCTGTCATGTTGAGAGAAAAAGACAATGTGAAAGAAATTGTAAGATCCTTAAAGGTTGCTCTCTTATTTTCTCAGGTGTTAATAAAGTCCTTAGTGATCCCTGCATATGTGTCTGGCTGTGTGATTTGATTAAAAAGATAAGCAAAGTTGATGTGTGTGGTTTCAATGTGTGATAATTGAGAGAAACACCCACCCGCATAGTTTTGATTTGAGTGATACACTTCTTTTGTAAGGAGCAAGGTGTTCTTGGTCTCTTAAGTTGTTTGCCATTCTTGTTAACCTCTTCAAATTTCTGCTTCCATCTGTGCTGTACTTCTCTCGTGGACACTATAGCATGCAATCACTGCATGATCAGTTTTGCTTGGGAATTGTGCTATCTTGGAAGTGTTAGGTGTGATTACTTTCAAACCTTGATGTTATTATGTCGTAGTGATCAACTTAGTTGTATTTAGTATTTCGTTTTGCTTAAGAACAAGCAAAGTTTTAAGTTTGGGGGAGTTTGATAATTGTATTTTATGCTTACTTAGATGTGTATAAAATCAATTAAACCTATGTTTGGTTCAATTTTAGTTAAATTCTAAGTGTTTAGAAATTTAACTAGTAATTTAGAAATTTAGTTACATTTTTTATTTTTTATCCTTTTTGATACATATTATATTGAAATTCCCTTTTCTTTTTTTTCCGTCTTGTGTTTGTATGGTTTTTGATTTGTTGTATCTAATAATTTTAGACTTGTTTCTTGTTTACCATTAATGATAAGTGTTCCAGACACGTACCAGTAACTCATACAGTTTGAAACTTCTGAGAAACCAGTATGGATTATTGGTTGAGGCTCCTACTTGATTCTATTTTTCAATTTAGTTAAAACCTCTGTCTGAAAAGAACATAATAAAGTATTTGGAAGACTTTGCAGCAATTGTATTGTCAGTCTTTCAGGAGAATGCTTGTCTGATTTACTAATACTAATTTTGTAATTAGATGAAGGAAGGTATGACAGATATTTGTCTGTTTGAATGATTCATTAACAAAAGAATGCCTCTTACAGAATCATTTCTTCTATCTCTCTCTTGTCCCACTTTTTGGTATTTCTAATCTTCTTGGTTACTTGTTACAAGTGCTGAAGTTGCTAAGGTTTCACTGCTGGATAAATTAGGGAATTTTCCTGTTTGAAGCAAAGCTGCAACCTTTTGTTTGTTTGTTGTATTCGTTTATTTACCATAAAAAATTATTCTAGAAATGCTATTGGTGACTGTTAGACGACTTTCTTGTGGAGTTGAAATTTTTAACCAACTGTGGATATTATTTGCCATGTTATTATGTTGTAAAACTTGAGTTTTTTTTGTTTTCTTGATATATCCACTTTTCTTGTTTGTGTTGTTTGCTTTATTTGGTTCCACTAAGCTTACAAACTTATTGACATTGTTATGTCCTAGAAGCTCTCGCTGATTGTTTTACTAGAAATTAATGTATTAGTAGTTGAGTGATACCTACCTACATCTTCATATTCTCAAAGATACTATATGTTATAGGTTTGTTTGGTGGAAGAAGATTGAGTGTAATGTTGTTCAAGGTGTGCCTATTGATGAATTCTCAGTTAAAGCTGATAAAAAGAGACAGAAAGAAAGGATGGTATGCGTTTTTCTGCAAAAAGAAAACATATTTACTATCTTGTAGGCTATACTAAACATACATTTTCTATAGCTACTTGCTTCTTGTCTTCCATGCTTACTGATTTAGATAACATAGTCAAGCAACTAAGCAATTGTCTCCGTCGGTCATTTATTCACTAAGTTCTTGTTAAAAATTATAATGCAGGCAGAAATTGAAAAGGTGAAAAAAAGAGAAGAAAGGGCACTTGAGAAAGCACGACATGAAGAAGAAATGGTTAGTTCATTCTCATAATTCGTTATTAGTTATCAATTATCATTTTAATCTATTAGAGGGAAAATTCTATCTTACCACTTGACACTGTTGTTTCCGAGTGTGGTGCCTGTCTGTGGTGGCTATATTCTAATATGATATGTCAATTATTCCCAACCCTGTAAGTGCATAAACTATGTTATCTTATGCTCATTCTGTCTCACAGACACTGTTAGCTAGAGAATGTGCACGAGCTGAGTTCCACCACTGGGAAAAAAGAGAAGAGGAGGTATGTTTCCTTGAATTCCTTTCATTTGTTGTTATTTTTTATTATAGTATTTGCAATTTGATATTCAAGACAATTTCATATGCAGTTTCATTTGATCAAAGCAAGGTTAGATCTGAGATTAGATTGCGTGAAGGGCGTGCCAGGCCAATTGATATCCTAACCAAGCATCTCAATGGATCTGATGATTTGGATATACAAATAAATGAACCATAAATGGTGTTCAAGGTTTATATTTAGATTTATATTAATTGATATCATCCTTTCCTTTAACTGATGTAAATTATAATGTAATATAACCCTTAAAAACTTATTGAACATTTTCCTTAGTATGACTAAAGATTTCCAGCTTTAAATGTCAATATTGTCGAACAATTTACATAATGATTTGACGTATATGGTGCAGGGTTTGACAGTAAAGGAAATGGAAGAGCTTCGTGATGACATCAAAATGTATCTGGACCTTGACAGGCCCACTCCCACCCATGTAGAATATTGGGAGGTATCATCTTGTATCTATTGTTTAGTTAGCTATTTAATAGTCCTTCACAGAGTATTAATTAAAAATATCTACCTTATCTATTTATTGATACTATCATCTTGTTTTATTCACCTTAGGTAATATTGGATGTGACTATGACTTTGAAGTTTGAATCTTATCTAGTACAGCCATAAAGGATCACATTTATGATTTGACTCAGAAATCATAAAAAAGTAATGCAAATAAAACAGCCAAAATTCAAGGTTTTTAATATCTAAATATTGTTGGTAATAATATAATTTCATTCATCATGTGTATCTTGGCACCCTCTCAAATTATAGAACAACATAAAAGTAAAACAACAAAATGAATGTTGAAGGCAATTTGCTTGATAAAGAATATGCTCAATGTATAATATCTTAATATGTGAATATTTTTGTAGTTTTCTGCGTATAATATGATTCTTTGTTATTGTTAGCTTAAAACATTTGTTCTTGTGAGCAGTGATATATCATTAATTCGTTATGTGTATTAGCATATTAATATAATTGCATTACCAAAGAGAAAATAATGCAGATTGACATGCATGTCTATGCCTGTTAATGTGAAAACATTTCATAGTTTAGATTGTTACTGATTTGTATATTTATTTACGATGTGGGGATCATTTTTTTTCTAGTTGTTTATAAATATATGTACATAATATTTTTTAAATTTAATTTTAAATCTATATGACAAATCTGGTTCAGTTAGTAATCTCAACCACTTGAACTGATTCACCATAAGAGGAAATATCTTGTCTACGTTCTTACATATGCTTATACAATCAAGTCAAAGAAGTTATAGTTTTTAATTTAAACTGTCAGGTAATAGCATGGGGAGAATGTCCTTTAATTATTTATTTTTATTTCTAAAAGAGCGTACAAACACTGTCTTCTATTAATTTCTTAGTGCCATTGAAAACAGATATTTGCAAAGGTATGACCGTATAACAAGTTTAAACTATTTAGTATTGAATATTTCTTTTATGTCAAAGTTGGATGTTATAGAAAAAAGTTCTTCCTCTCTCCCTCTCTCTTATTTCTGGTGGGGATTTGAGAGGTATTAAAGTTTTTGGTTTTTATATGTTATAAGTTTGTACTGTTTGCATTCATTGTGTTGTAACATCAGGGACTTGTCTGGTGAAGATTCATATAATCGGATTTTCTGGTTGCTTGCATAAAGTGACAGTGGTTTATTGAAATGCAAAATGTATTTTAGCTTGTTCGTTTGTTTTTTTGGAATTCCCTGTTTAAGATACGTAGCAGAGTATCACTAATATACTGTTATAATTTTAGAGGAATAGGGTGGAAGGATGGTCAGAAGGTTGTTCCCGACTCTGTCAAGCATAGCCTACATGGGTATTGAGAAATTAGATTAAGACTTCTTTCAATAACAATGTGGTTGGGAATGACTTGTAATGTGAAGAATATTCAATTACACAATGAGATTGCTTTTCCCTGTTCAAATTTATTTAGATGTCCTTTCTTCCTCCTCCCCCTTAGTTTATGTATCTTTGTCTACATATGCATGCTGGTATTTATGTCTTTTGGTGTAGTGTCTTTTAAGCGACTGTATGTCTTGTTATCTTTGTGGGTTATATGTGCATATAAAATTATTATCCTATGAATTGGATCCCAAATAAATTAATTGCCTTAATCTTTTTCTCTTCTGTTTCAGTTGACTCATATGGCTATTGTGGGTGACTTCCTTAACACGTAATGCTATGGATCTTGACACTAAATTAGTCATGTCATAATTCATGTTCTTATGGATCTTGACACTAAATTAGTCATGTCATAATTCATGTTCTTATGGATCTTGAAACTAAATTAGTCATGTCATAATTCATGTTCTAAGTTGAAGTCTTCTTGGTCAATATCTTCATACAGGCACTTCTTCTTGTGTGAATTTGGGAGCTAGCTGAAGCTCGAAAAAAAGATGCAATTGATCGAGCTAGGGTGCATGGTGAAAAACCTCCTGCTGAGTTGCTTGCACAAGAAAGGGGTCCGCATTACAGTGTTGAGCCAGATGTGAAGAGCCTTTTGCAGGGGAAAACACATGCAGAATTGGAGGCTTTACAGATGCATATAGAGTCAGAGATGGGTACTGGTACAGCAAAGATGGTTGAATACTGGGAGAGTTTTAAAACACCACCACATATATAAGGCCAAGGCAATCTCTGTTTCTTTTTAAGTTACATGCTTCTAATTAATGGCTAAACTCTCTATTATTAAATTTCTGTAAATACAGGCTTGTTTAATGGAAATTCATGCTAAGATGTTACGCAAGCACTTGCAACGCCTTGAACAATCATTGGAGGATGAAGATATATTGGAAGATGCTCAAGTTAGAAACTGAGGAGGATACTGGGCACTATGCTAAAGGTATAAGCCTTTTGTGACTGTTAGTTTATAGGCTTCCTCTATTCCAAATTTCATGTTGATATTTGTATGATCTTTATTGTGCAGTCCAATCTGCAGATGAATCACTTTCACCAGAACCCATCAAAGGAGAAGATCAAAAAGCTGAAGATCAGGTTGGCTCATTTTCACCAGAACTGTTTCATGTAGATGAAAATGAAGCAGCTATTGACCCTGAAGAGGACAGAGGTCAATTGGTAATCTTTAAACACGGTTTTTAACAACGATCTCTCTCGTGTGAGTGTGCTTGTGTGTGTCAAGTGTATATAGACTAACTCTACAATGATGGTACATTCGTAGGAGCGGAAACGTATGGCTGTAAAGGAAGAGCAGCAGAGACAAATTCAGGAAGCAATGGCATCAAAGCCTGCTCCATCTGAAGATAATTTTGAGAGGCCATGAAAGCTATGGGAGCTATGAATGATGGGGACGCAGTGTTTGACTCCGGTGCTGAAGTGAATCTAGATTCACAGATATCGTGTCTTGGCATGACAGATATAGGTCCAGGAAACCAAAGTATTTCAACCGTGTTCACACTGGATACGAATGGAACAAATATAATCAGACTCATTATGATCATGACAATCCACCACCAAAGATTGTACAAGGGTATAAATTTAACATCTTTTACTCTGATCTTGTAGACAAGACAAAATTACACTATCGAGAAGGATGGCAGCAATGGTGAAACTTGCATCATAAGACTTCATGCAGGGCCACCATATGAAGGCAGTGTAAGTTTGCTTTTTCTGGATGTTCTGAAGGTTTTCAAATTTTCAACCAAATTAACCCATTTAATGTGTTTTCCATGACAGACTTTCCACATTGTAAACAAAGAATGGGAATGTTCTCATAAGAAAGGTTTCAAGTGCACGTTTGAACGTGGAATTCTACATGTGTACTTCAATTTCAAACGCCACTGCTTTCTGGTTTTGTCTGCTGGGTTGGCTACCATTTTGAAGAGTAAGGTGTATCCGTGTATGTTAAAGCTACTGGCATTAGAGTTTCTTTTAGATATTTGGAGGAATTGTCCAAGCAACATTGAGCAAAACCTATTATTGTACTTTTGATGATACATTTGACTTGAAAGTTAAATGTTGAAAGAATTTGTGGTGGACATAGAATAATATGAATTGCGGTTTCTGCTCGTATACAATTGAAAGCGGGCAAGGACACAGAAAAAGTGAAAACAAATACTGTTTTCTTTCTTCTGTGTTCTGTTTCCATTTTTATAATCACATCTGATGAACTTGTTTACTCCGTGCAAAAATTAGTCCTGAACTGAAACAATCAATTCAATCGAAGTTCCAAACTTATTCTGTTTCTTAGCCACTGGGTTCGTAACATCATGGGAAAAGTAAAGGCCACCAATGGGTGGGAAGATATAATATTCTTCGCTTAAAATGTCGACTTGGCACTCTGAATATTGAATGGTTGGATTAACCTTCAACTATCTTTACAGGAGTCCTGCGGAACCCAAAATATTGAAATTAAGTGTGCTATAATATATAGGAATAAAGAGAAAATTCTGACAGCGTTACTTACCCAAATGGGCTTTGTTTGATAGAAAGCAGTTCAATGTCCAACTGCAGTTCGAAAGTAACAAATGGTAAAATTGTATATTGAAAAGAAAATTCACTTCGACAGGAAAACAATTGAATAAAAGACTGCAGCAATAGAAACAAAGCCTTAATGATAATAATTGTAGAAAAAATGCAAACCATTCCTTATTTACAAAACCTGGTTAAAGAGGAGAGGAAGAGGGCTTGGTTGGGATTTGATCAAAATCAAATAGTTTATGAAAAAACCTTAGTGCTGCTTGAGCAGTAACACCTGTGCCGGTTAATGGGGTGTTATGGAGGAAAGAATGATCTATTTTACAAAGCATACAAATGTAACAGATGTTGAGCATCCTGTAAATCGTGTTTTGGACCATAGAAATGGTCAATAGACCATTCCAACTAGATGTAGTTTCAAGGTGAAAGTGTTTTTTTTTTTAGATAAAGGGTATAAGAGCACTCCAACCCATATAGTTTCTAGGTGAAAGTTGTCACTTCTCAGTCTTCATTTCAAACATGCCTTTGAACTAAAGCAAATCATTGAACGGCTGTGAATTTCAGTTAGACAGCACAAAGAGATTTTCAGCAAGCTTCCGGGTTTATAAAACTAGTGTTTTACTGAGAAAGATCACCTTATCAACCGAGCTGATTAAATTTTGATTAAACTTTGTTATTAACAGAAGGTTCCAGTCGAATTAGAGAAGAAACCAAACGAACATTTTAAACTTGAATAATAATAGGTTGGAATCAGTCTTGCAATTGAATGTAGGAGACCAAGGATACGGAGCTAAAATGTTATTTATAGCATCGACTTACTGGAACAAATATTAACAAAGAGATCAGAATAATTCACCTCTATTGTTGAATTGGGAGGGATTTCTTGGACTCCCTTGCTTCCATAGGCAAGTTCAGGAGGAACAATTAACAGTCGCTGCAGAAAACTAACTAAATTACTGCTTGATGAAACAATTTTCACACCTTTCAAACAAAACTATTTACACACATGCAGATAATAGCTTCCGAGCTTCAAAAATTAGTGGGATGTCAAGAACTCAACCAACTTGTAAATTTATAATCTTAGAGGCCTAGCTGTCAAGGGGCACAATAAAAATCTAGGCTTAATTATGTTTTTAATTTATGAAATTTGTGATAAATTTGGTTTTAGTCCCTCAAATTTCAAAAAGTTCATTTTAGTTTCTCGAATTAAAAAAATATGATTTTAGCTCCTAAACACTAAATTTGAGGGACTAAAATAATTTTTAAAGTTGTTTTTAGTCTCTCAAATTTAGTGTTTAGAGACTAAAACCATATTTTTTCAAATATGAAAAACTAATATGAGCTTTTTGAAATTTAGGAAACTAAAACCAAACTCATTCCAAATTTCAGGAACTAAAAACATATAAGCCAAAAATCTATAGTTTAATGTTTTAATATATAAAATCTTTGAATACTTATATGATAATAAAATATACAAAAATAAAGCAAAACAAAACATAATCTATAGTAGTATAAATTCCAATTCAATGCAGTTGTTCAGTAGTGCCCTGAGAGGCAGAGTGTAATATGAAGCTTCCCATCAAATGGATAAAAGATTTCACACGCTTATTTCTACTGATTGTCAAGAGACTTTCAATGATATTCTTAACGTAAAGACTTGCTCCTAGAATATTTTCTCACCTGGCCACCAACTCGCATGCCCTGTACTCCTAAATCCAACCCTTTAAGGACTGTTCCCCTCTCAGATTGGCCTACATCAAATCCATAGGGCTGCAATAATTCAAGCATGTCCTCATCAATTGACAAGAAAATTTTCCAACAAAAAAGTATCATGGATTTATAAATAATGATCATCCAGAATTTTATGCAAGTGTTATCAATTATCATTATGTAACAAGGAAAAGACATGGAATCAGAACTCTTGTTGTCAGGAAACCACGTGTACACACATTCCATGCCATAGGCACAGATATTTCGGCATGAGTGAGCGAATGTGCACAACAAATAATATGCAAAAAGAAAATACATTACAGCCAGCCTACAATTGCAAATTGCCTAATCGTGGAAAAACATATGTCTATTATTAATAAAACGGTATTGACTATAAGTGGAGGCAGGAGTGCATCTTTCTGCAATTATAGAACTACATTTGTCATGTCAAACCATATTACAATGCAATTACACAGCCAGTAAGTAATGCAATAAAATCATAATTTCAGTTGTTTGTTAACAAAAGCTATGATTTGACTGTTAACAAAACAGTGAAGTATTCTGGTCAAGAGAAAGAGCATCTAATTTTGAATCTAAACATTCAAAGGTGATTCAAGGTTGAGCTTTTTTTATCAGATCAAGAACAGTTAGTCTACTAGGCAGTACAATACACTTGACATAAATGTGCACATAAATTTGGTCGTCATTGAGGTGTCTAAGAGGAACTGCCTTCTCTATACAAGGAAGAACCTGTTCACTTAGAACAGTCAACTGGAGGATAAATAGTTTGTTGAAACTGTGAATCTCTACAAAAATAATGGAAACGATAGGGTACATTTCTTATGCCAATGCATTTGCATTTGATGTCTCCTAACTGCTAGATTAATTGACCTTAATAAGATAATATACAAAGTGGTTAAATTTTGGCTGAGTTACTAGGATCATACCGTTCCTCCTCCAACTCCCATTCCTTGTCTACTAGTCATAAAGGTGATACCCTTCCATTTGGCGACATAGTGAATCTACAATATGATAGTCTCATTATTTCTGAATTCTGAGTAATAGTTAATCACCAATAAATTGCACTTGTAAATGAAAATCAGGGCTTGGGAGGGGGGAGGCAGGGGAGGGGGTGACAGGTAAGATTGGTATATGAACGCATATGCCAGCCTATCAGAATTAAAAAGTGAAAATTGCATAGTAATCTTCTGCCAGAATGAATCAGGTGAAAACTCTTTATTTTGACAAATAAATGAATCTGTATAATAAACAATTCAATAAAATATTACTTGAGACAGTTCATACTGTGATCTACTAGTCATCAGGCCATGTAATTCTGGACTGGAGGGTATTGATGTTTAAAATAACAAATTGCCAACAAAATTAGGTTTCTGATTGTTAAATCTTTTGGTTCTTCTCACCTCTCAGATCACAGATTGTTGTCTATTGGTCCAAAATATCAGTAGACATAACATTGACGATCCATGTTAAATAAATTTCAACCCTCATAATATATCTTATATGCTTAATGCTGAAGTACTAGAATATGCATCCATCAGTTTCACTGGTGAATACATCGACAAGATTTGAGTACTGTGATAGTTTCCCCTTCAAAAAATTATTGAATTGAGTTAAAATCCAAACTATATGGTAATCCCACACATTTAGTCAATGAATGAGTCAACTCAGTATGCAACATGCAAAAGCACTAACGAGTGAAAACATATTTAGCTGGGTTACAACCGTACTGCAACACGGGATCCCTTCTTAGCCTCAGCTCCATTCCCAACCTTCAAATCATAGTACCTGAAGATATCACAGTTTCATCACACAGCAGCCTCCAACCAGCAATACACATCTTAAAAATGAAACCAACAAAAAACAATAGTGAACTGTGAAGGTTTAAAAGATTACCAATGGACGAAAAACCAAACTTAAATCTAGTCTACAAAATGCTGCCAATCAAAGAAAAGAGACAGATTCTGTTTCTCTAGGTTTAAAGGTTACTTAAAATAATGTACTAGATGGGGGAATTCATCTGTGATGATATTGATATCTATAATCTATTTGAAGGGCTTTAACACTTTAGTCACCAGAATCTGATACTAAAGCAGAAGGTAGAAAGATTCACAATTAACAATTTAACATAAACTCACTTCAAACCATTGGGCAAGGTTGTATAATCACTTTCAGGAATTTTGGCTCCCCTTAGCTGCAGAAGGCAAAAGAGTGGAAATTTCCAATTAGTACTTACTTTTCAAAACCATCATTTCTTTCTTTCTTTTTTCAATAACGAAAGAGAATAATGAGACCACATACAGCTCTTCTACTTGTGCTAACAGCTCCAGCCACATCACATGCATAGACTCCAGCAACTAACATAAGATAGAAACATTTAAGCAAGCCACATCAACATGAATGGAACATTGAACATAGAAAGAGAATCTCGGAAGCTAGTTGACTAATAAATTACCAGTTGTGAGGAGACAACTGAGTAATGCTCTTCTTCCTTCGATACTTAAGGACACTGTGACTGGTTCTGCAGAAGTTTTATGTGCGGAAGAATGTGAGCAGTGGCATGGTAATCTATATGAACTTTTGTTGTAAAGTCTTCTGTGTGTCCCTGTGGAGTTAAGGAATTGCCTCAGCTTAGTTTTGATTTAAAAAAGTGCATGGAGAAGCAGAGAAGAGATAAGTTACTTGTCAAGGTGAGGGGGCAATTGAGAATCATAGGATGGTGCTGATGGTGGAACAAAGAGAGTTCCATGGTGTTGGATTGTTGGACTTTACAGTGAGATCAGAATTTTGTTTAGTTAGATTTTTATTTTTTTCCTTTTTGGTTTGGTTAGAGAGGAAAGAGAGAGAAAATATAGAGAGGATAACGTTGTTGATTCCATCCACAATTTTGAAGCATTCAGAAATCACAGGTTTTGACTCACTTTACAACATAGAATATTGAAGCATTCAGAAATCCACAATTGATAAAGATACGTCACCATCAAATCTTAATGTATTCGGTATTTCTTATAATGGGGATTTCTAATATGCTCTATTTCGGTAATGTGAGATAAATCAAAACATGAAGATAATGCCAATATGAGATTTTCTCTCTTTCGGAAATCTAAATACATTTTGTTTAAGACATGAGAAAATTTTATAAAGATCTCACATAACAAAAAAACAAATCCAACACCAAAAGAAGAAAATGAATTCACTTTTGATTTATTCAATTTTTTTCCTTTAGTATATGAAATGAATTAGTTCAACTTTTACTTACTATCTTTATTTTCTTAATCAAGAAGTATGCAAAAACAAATTAATGCATAAATGTTGATTTTTAAATATTTAATTAAATATTTCATTTAAAGTTCTGTTTAATTGTGAAAAGAGAAATACTGTAGATAAAAAAATAGAGTAAAAAAAATTGAATGTCAGATTGTCTAGTTTAAAAAAAATAGCTAAGAAATAGAGTAGAAATAAAATTAAATCTTAATTTATTTGAGTCTTTTACCTTTATAAAAATTAAAAATTTGTAAGTCTTTATTATCAAAATAATAATTAGGAAGCACAAATGTAAATATATACAATATGATACTATAACACCATTGTTATAATGACAAATATTTAGAGTGTGAGATTCATTATTTTTTAACTTATTTTCACTTCAAATCATGTCTACCAAATCATTGGGTGTAATTTGGTTACACCCATCTATGTCATGTAGTAGCTACCAAATTGAGCATAAATAAGGAATAGTGATTAGACATAATTTTTTTTTTAAGAATAGTCACTCCAATAATATTGATTGAGAACTACCTCTTTCATTTTATTTTAATCGTAGTCTTAGATATTTTTTTTTACACAAATTAAGAAAAAATTTATAGATAAAAAATAATTTTATTAAATTAACCTTAATCTTAATTAATTATATTAAATACAATGTAAAATAATAATAATATTAAAAATATATATTAAATACATAAATAAAAAAATTAATACTATATCAAAAAATTAAAATAATATTTTTTTTAAAATAATTTTTTTTACATGACAATTAAAATAGGACATAAAAGATAATAAATAATAGTTACACGTACTCATGTTCTAGTAACATCATTCTTAAACCCATTAAGAATAATTGAATTCATGTGTTATTAATTGGAAACATATCACTTTTATTATAATCTTCATCCATTTTAAAATAAAGAATATTTATATTTTTTTATATATAATAGATACTTTTAATGAAATACAATCTTATTTAAATTGATAAGATCATGATGATTGATATTTTTTTTAAAAAGTATTTAATATGACCGATTTTTAGATTTTGAGTTTAAAATTATGGATTAAGTTAAAATAATCATGTCTCAACTCATATACTGACTGGGTTATAGTGTATTTGCACTTTAATATTTGTGCATGCTTGTTTATATTATTTTAAAAAAAAATTGGAAAACTTTTTTTAAAAGGTAATTATTTTCCTTAATCTAGTAAATCCCAAAACTTACACTCAAGTTTCTAACCATATGAATCGAGTCCCGGTAACAAAAATAGTTGACATTGACATAAAAAATAAATAATTAAGATTATAATTGACATTGACATTAAATTTGCCATTTACATAATGACCTTATAATTAAGATTATTTCTTGTTTCAATTAAACTTTCCCTAAAATGTAATCCTTCAAACATGCCAAATCTAATAACAAACTGGACTAGTCTGTGCATATTTGGTCTTGCTGCAAAGTTTCACGTCTCTCACTAAAAGCGTACGTTTTATTTCTGAATTAGAATTTATTCTAGACTAGCATTCATTCATTCTGAAATTTAGAACAGATTGATAGATAATTAAAGAAAACGACTCATTATTTAATAAAGTCCGCATGCCTTGCAGAATGTACAAATTATTATGAAATGGCATCACCATTTATTTTATTTTGCAACAACTTCAGTGCACAGCTTCTATACCAACATCCAAGTTTCTTTATTGCTTAGTATCAATAGCTATATTGTGATGGACAAAACTTAGACATGTTTTTGGTGATGTTTTTTTAATCAAAATTAAAGTTTTAATCTCGGTAATTTACATACATGGATTACCAAAAGAAAACTTCAATTTTGATTGAAAAACATTACCAAAACATTTAAAAATATACGTCTAAGTTTTGTTCTGTTGTGATCATGACTTGGTCTAATTATCTTGACTTTTTTGCTGAGGAAGAGTTGGTGTGATATTTTGACTCAAGCACTAGAACAGAATCTTGCACTTACAGGAACTTGAGATTTCTTTAACCAGAATGCATATCAAGGCACTTAATTTCAGGCTTCACTCTTACCTTTTCATTACCTTCAACCCACCTCTTGAGCCTTTTAAGCAACTTTCTCTTTTTGGAAGAATCATGATCACCATGAGCTGAACCGCTATGATGTTCCAAAAAGGAATGATGCAATTCATGCTCTGACTCATATTTCACAACTCCTAAGCTTCCTTCAAATTCCACTTCTACATGGTCTCTATCCTGCTCATGTTGTTCTTCGTAGTGCCTCATCAGCTCTTGCCTTAAGCAAGCATTGACCCTCCTCAAATGAATCAGCTCTTCAACTTCAGTTGCACGTTCCTTCTTGACCTCTTCCAATTCATTGAGAACCTTGTGGTAGTCTTCCTTACTCACATCTCCTGATTCGACCTCTAAATAATATTTCAATGGTTTTCTATGTATCTTTTCCTTGTACAACTTAGATGCATATGCTTCTGCTGTTTCAAGCTTCTTCACAACCTCATTCTTCTCATCCTCCAATTGATCCAAGATCCTTTTTATCTCTCTGATTTCACCCTCTAACTTGTTAATGACACTGACCCTTGTTTGCAAAGCTTCATGGTTTCTCAATATTTCTTCTTCTCTCTCTTTGATCTTCAAAGCCTGCCCCTTAATCAAACGAGATTTGGCCTTTGAGTCCCTATGTAGCCTTTGAACCCTCCTTTGGAGCACCCTATTCTGTGATTTCCGATACTGAAGCTGTTCAATAACACTCATGTATTGGACTACAAAACTCTCCAACCTCATAGTCTCGGTCTCTATGGACGAAATCTCTTTACTCAAAAACTCAGCACGATCATTCTCCAAAGACAACATGTTTTTGACTTCCAAAAGTAGAGATTCTTGTTCCTTCATTTCACAATACAACTCAAACTGCAAACGCAAGGCCAATTCTCTCATTTGAAGACCTTCAATTTGGCTTCTCAGGCTAGTGATCTCTTGTTCCAAACAAGGGCTGTTGTCATGGATCACCAAGCTCCCAGAAAGAACACTGCTATTCATGGGAGAAGATGATTCTTCATCTTCAATAGAACAAAGTTTGTGAAAGCTTTCTTCATGTTTAGTTCCCTGATGACAAGTGATTTTTGGAGAACCACACTCATTTTCTGGTGAAGAAAAAACTTTGGTAGATAAATTTTTCTTTGCCATGATCCATGCATAGATCAAACCAGCCAAAGATGCAGCCAAGGGAACACCAGCTTTGAGGATAACTGGCTTCAGGTTCTCTGCCTTCAGTGCTGTGAGTCCCATCAAGAAGAAAGAGATTTGGTTTTAATTGAAAACTATGCCAATAAAATCTGAATTTGATCCTTCTTATATTACAATGGTTTAAAAAAAGTTGCATAACTTTGTTTACTTGGTTGTCCTTTGTTTATAGGAATAGTGGTATGTAGCTTTTTGACCACTCCAAGAGACCTTCTAAGGCACCATCAACCCCTCCTCGTGCTCTAAGGAATCTGATTCCTTTCCGTGTCAATCAATTGCACTCAGAAATTGATATTTGCTATGTCGGGCTTCTTTTCTTCCATAAGCTACGTGTGATTTAGATTATTAGTTAATATTATATTCTCCATATGATCAAACACATATGAGGTAACTTTTAGAAACGAGTAGTCATGTGTGAACACTTAATCATCTAAAACACTTTACTAACACTTTGAATTTATTATTTCTCTGTATCTTTCTCTTCTATCATATTATATAACTTATTATATGTTATATTTACATTTCTTTCTTTTTTTCGTTCTTTATTTCTCTGGATGTCATCTAGGAGTTTGGTATTCACGCGTCATTCTCTTTTGGGAGGAGTATTGCTATCGGAAACTAGCACTCTAGAACATTTCAGGGACTCACGGTGCCAAAATTTCCATCACCTTAAAAATAAGTTGTATAAGTGATTTGTGACTTTTTAATATAATTTATGTTACTAAATATCTCTAGAGTAAGTTTATAGATAAGATCTTATTTGATAAAAGCTTATTACATAAATTTAATTAAACTTTATATACACCCGAAATACTTCTATTCTAGCCTTTCAACACAAATCTATGCCTTGAACTTGAAGTCGTGAATTCACATAAGCTAACAGCTTATTACAACATTTTTATAGGATTAGCATTTTCGTATATATATTACATATGATAAATATTTATTTTTATGATTAATGTTGGTTGACACAAATGACTAAACATTTATAATTAACTCCCATTCTCTTTATACATGTGGGTTTCATTCTTTTTAATGTCACTAAAATTTTGCGTAATGAGTAACTTTCAAGGAGATCTCTTAACATTCATGAACTAGTCGAGTAGTCATGATTAACTAAAATTATCTATTATTTAGCCTTGCATAGTAATTCTCTAAGTATACTTTACTAACACTTGTCAACCTCAATATGTCATTGGCACACTATTTGGAAGTATTTTGGGTGTTTCTCCTTTATATTGTTGAATGTTTATTTTTATATAATTAAAATTAATATTAAGTAAAAAAATTAATATATGATTGGTATTATAATCAAATTTCATAAGAAATAAATAAATAAATTATTTTAAATTTATATGTGCGCGCCCTTTTAATATACTTTTGTCATCGAAGAGAAAATTCAATTAATTTTTTTTAAAAAAAAAAGGTGCATGTGGGCTAGCCTGCGAGCTTATATGGGCCAAAGGCTAAGAGACATATGAGCAGTTAGAATGTGGGTTTAACTGTTTTAGCCCATTTGTCCTCAGAAGGTTATGTGAAAGAGTGGTGCAGTACGAACTAACCCATATACCCCCTTTTGATGAAAACCCTTCCAACGAAGTTCTGGCAAAGCATTAAACTCACGACCAGTGTTCTCAACATGGGACACAGTCGATTAAAAAAATTATTATCATCATTTTTACTAATTTTTATATAATATATACTTGAGTTTATGATTTTTAATTGAAAATTTTGAATATGTGTCTTGTATGTTTAATAAAGAAGAAAAAATAAATGACAAATAAGATTAATAAAAATAAAGAAAAGAAAAGTAGAGTTGAATAAAAATAAGTGAGAATTAAAATAAAAATGTTAAAGTTTAGTTTAATAGAAATAAAACAAAAATCTAGAAATAAAAAATTATATGATAATCATTTACTTTTTTAAGCAATTTTTTGTACATTATTTATCGATCATGTATGTTGAAAATCAATTTTTCTAGGATAACTTTACTGTGTTTTACAAAAGGGACTATGAGTTGTCATGCACAATCAATCAATTATCACATATTTTTATGTCATTTCTTATCACTTTAACGTCCAAATTTTTTCATGTGAAAACTACAAATTTTTTATTTTTTTATTATTTTATTCAATCAAATAATATCAATTTTTTATCTAACTCACCTCTACCAAATAAAACAATAGAAATTAATTAAGATTATAGACACGTAGTGATATTTAGATTACCTAATAATTTTCTTAGCGAATCAAACTAAAAAATTGATAAATTAGTCAGATGTTTAGGTTAAATAAATTACATAATGAATAAATTTTGTTAAAGAATTGGAAAATTGGTTAAAAATTAGTAAAAAAATCAATTCCATCATTTTGATTTTTTCTAGAAAAATTAAAATTTAATTTAAAGTATTTATTATTTTCTTTCTTTTTTAGTTATCATTCTAGATATAACACATACCATTGTTAATAGAAATTGTTATGCATTGTTGAAACTTAAACTTAAGGTGTTGATATATTTAATTTGATCTTTTGTGTGTACTTTAATTATTGAGAATATATAATTTTTAAAATTTTTAGTATTATAAAATTATAATATATTTTCATTGGTCTTGAATATTAAAAAAATTGTCTAAATAATTTTTTAAACTTAAAAAAATAATTTTAAGTTTAAAAAATATTTTTTTTAAGAAATTAATAGATTTTTCTTTTTTTAAAAAGTAGAAAAATACTTTCTTTTAAGAAAATAAAGTTTAGACAAATATATCAAAAAAAATTTAAAAATTATTTATTTTGTTAAAACTCCTTTATTTGTTGGGTTTCTTATCAGAATCATTTTACATTAAATTGCACGATTATCTTGGATTCAGTTCAACAACTTAAATAAATAAATAAATAAACATTGAGTTCAGTTCTATTCCTAGAATTTAGCAACTTGTGAGTTGAGGCTATCAAGTTACTAATAACACTTGTATGTGTTGGTTTCTTATGAGAAACATTTTACATTATTTGTACGTTATTCAAAAACTTCGATTCAGTTAGGGCTTTCAAGTTAAAACACCTTTATTTATTGAGTTTCTTATCAAAATCATTTTACATTTAATTGCACCATTTGATTTCAAATATATTTTTAACTAAAAATGTATATTTTTAACTAAAATAGATTTTTTTTTTCTTAACTACCCTTAATACGAAACAGAGATTATGAAAACCAAATGGCAACATTTGATATAAAAACTATTTTAAAATTTTTAAGAAAATGATATCACAATAAAATAATCTTTAGTAAAAGAGAATAACATAAAAGATTCTTGAGAATATTATATTTGTAAATAAGTGAACGTAATTTTTTTCTTGTAATAATTAATTATAAAGTAACTATTTTTTGTAATAATTAACTATAAACATATTATAAACACACATAGGGGTGTTTGATAGAAAAATTCTTTAAAAAAAAAATTGGATTAAATTTTTGAGTTTGATATACATATTTTAAAAATTATTTTTGAAAATTTAATATTTTCAAAAATTTAACTTTAAAACAGATGAAAGTTCAATTTATCATCTTGATATTAAAATAAATAATTTTTTTGATCTCCGTTAAAATACTCCTAATAATCTGAATCCCGTTATATTAATTTGAATTTTAATACCCTTAGAGCCTCTAAGAAAGGTGTTAGAACTTGTAATGAAAAAAATGTTAGAAAAAAAAAAATCACGAGTTTTATTCGAAAGTATTTGAGTTAACATGTGTTTTCTTGCTTTTTGTGTTTTGTGCAAAGGTGAAATTGTGAAGGTGCTTTCTCAGTTTCATCCCTGGGTTTGTGCTCCTACATTTTTCAATTAATAAGAATTTCATTAGTTGTTTATTTTTGTGTTGTTTGGAATTGTATTGTCATTAATCACTGATGATTTTTTTCAAGTATCCCTTAGAGGGCGTCTTATGGTTGGACAAAGTGATTATTTGGTTAGTACGTGGCATAGTTACTTGTTGCAGGGTGCAAGTTTTAACACAAAAACTCTATAGCCTCTTGCTTACAAGGAGGAAAACATAAAAATTATATTGTTAGGAGATGATAAGCTAAACTTTCATCTACTGTAAATTTTTTCAAGTATAAACATGCATAACCTTATTTGATCTTGGTTTTTATCCTTCTATTTCAGAATTATCTAATGTTCGCATTCATTTACCTAAAACTCTAAATCAAATGGTGTTGTTGATTACACAATCATAAAATATTGTTCTTTTTAATTTCTATACGTATATAAACATTTAAGTTTGTCTCATTTTTAAATTATCACTCTCCATCTTCTATCTTGTGGTCATTTTCATTTAAATACTCTCACATTATGATAATTTTCATTATCCCAATATGTATTTTTGATATATCCTCTAATACTTTTGATATTAACTAAATATTTTAACAACTGTAATTGAAATATCAAAAATTAATTTTAAATATAAATAAATAAA
>JAMLFT010000865.1:0-35934 GCA_026544285.1 Pachyrhizus erosus | reverse complement strand
TATTTTTAAAAATAATAATATAAAAAATTATATTAATAATATTAAAAAAATATAATTAATAATTATCTTTAAAAACTTTTAAGTCTAACAAAGTGACTTACTTAAGTGATTATTGTTATTGATATAAATCACAATACTCTTTTCTAAATAAGAACGTATTATATAATTGTTAAATTTTATTTTATCATCTAATTTTTCATGCATTACATGATTCGTTTTTATATTTTTATTCCCTTAGGACTATTTCTTAAATTTAGCTTTTCAGAATTTAAAATTGTATTAAAATTCAAATTTAAATTTTAACTCGTCATATCAAATTAACAGACAGATATTATTTGCATTGATTTCATTAGTTTATTTTTATAATTTTCTTCTCAATTTTAAAAATCTAACTTTTTAATTTTCATATATTGTTAGTTTAAAATATTTTATACTATAAATAAATTAAAAATCATTAACATATAAATTTTAAAATAATTATTATAAAATTCAACAAATTATCATATATGATAATATATTATTAACCAATAATATAAAAAAGCTTTATACTACTAATTATTTTAATTAAATTCTTAATTTATTCCTAAATGGTAAATAAAAACATCATCATCTCCACCATAATTTTTTAATGAATGATCATAAAACCTCACTTTATCTTGAAAATAAGTATCTATTTAAAAAAATCTGACAATAAAATTATTTTTATGTTATACTTTTATTTATGGCTTATAGTTGATTATTTTTAATAATTATATTTTTTATATTTATATTTTAAATCTCATTTAAATTTAAAAATATTATTTTAATACATACAAAAAATGTTTTAGCTATATTAATTATTTTTTACTCTAAAATCATAATGTGTATATATATATATATATAATATTTAAATATCTTTTTTATTTTTTTTAACTATCATGTTTTGTTCATTTATAAAACTTGAATTTAATTTTTTAAAATTAAGTTTAATTTTACTCAAATCAATAATTTGTTAGTTAAATAGTCATTGATTAAATATCCTTTTTTATAAACTTACATTAAAATTTAAATGTTTTAAATTTGAGATAAGTTTTTGTTGTGATATAAGTTTCTCTATTATAAAACAGACTTATGAGTTAAAATAAGTTTTTAAAAGGACACATTAACTCTTATAAAAATACATATATCTAATAAATATATTAAATATAAATTTTAAACTTGAGAAACAGGTTAAATCTAATAAAGATCACTGATAAATAAAATAAGATCTAATCAAGGTGATAAAGCCTAAACTCCCTTACTCATATCCATCCAAGGTAGCTGATACCATCCTTTTTTATTTTTCTAGTCATGATTTTCTTAGACATTCAAAATCTTTATATGTATATATAATGTTTTTTGAGAATTTAAGTTTTCGTTTAAAATTAAAATATTAATAATATTTCATTGCAACGTATTTATTATATATAATATGGATTATTTATATTTATAATTTTTTTTATAAATATAAATGAAATTTTTTTATGCATTAAATTTTCTGTGCGAAATTCAAATTTAAAATAGATTAACTTATACATTTAAATACGTTGATCATTCAAGCCTATCATGTTAGAATCTATTTCAAATCTTCAGGAGATTATTTGCCATTTCAAATTTCAAAATTCTCACATTAACTTTGCGTCTAATTGTTTTCCTAATAAACTAAACTCTTAAGTCAATCGTTACCAATAAAACATTCCTCTCATTCCCCTTGAAATTTCAAAACTCTTTCCATTCAAATACTTTTCTTTATACTTAGTATACAATATCAGTTATTCTTTAAAAAGAGTTAGCATTTTCGCATCTTCTACAAAAGGTATGGATTTTTTTTTTATATTTTTCATCTATGCAATCTTTTCTTTTGATTTGTTTTTTCTTTTTAAATGAACGCATTTTACAATATCTATTTTTTTAATTTGTATCTTCATATATATTTTTACCTCCTCTCATAACGTGTGTTTGTGAAATTTCTTACTACCCATATGTCAATCTTACCTTCTTTTCTTATGGCTCATATTTCCTTTTTTATTTATAAAAAAGTCTTATACTTTGATGCTTTTTTCTTTTTGTGTATACAAAAAATCTTCACTTTTATTATTCCGAATTTTTTTTTCATTTTTGTTATTGTTTATACAAAAAAATCTGATGCAATGTGCTTGATTTACCAAATAAAGGTATGTTCTTTACTTTTATATCTTCTTACTTTGTTTTCGTATATACGATAAATATTAACTTTTATTTTCCTGACTTCGTATTTTTTTAATTTTATTTTTGTTATTGTGTATACAAAATATTTGATTCAATGTGCTTGATTTACCAAATAAAAGTATGATCTTTTTATGCTAATGTGAGAATTTTCTTGCTTGTTTAGAATTCTTAGCTGCAATCCCTTGCTTTCTATAGATATTGGTCTTATATGAAGATGAAAAGAGGGAACAGACTTTTATGCTAAAATTGTGGTTGCTGCAAGTGGTAAGTGTTGTCGAATGATCTCATATCCAATGAAAAAGACAATTGATAAGCAGAAGCAGTGGCTTGGAGACAATTAAAAAGAGGTTGATTTGACATTTGTTTTTGTTTAGCCTCTTTTTTTTTTGCTTAGTCTTATGATTTACTGTTTCTGTTTGTGTTTTATTGTTTTGTACAAGCACAATGATTTGTAACAATAAAGGCGAGAAAAATTTTTATATGTAATTTCCTTTTTTAATACAAAAAAAGCTTCTGTTTTTTGGCTGCAAGTTTGGTTTTGAAAATAAGAAATCATATACATAAATAGCTGCAAATTTGGTTTAAAAAAAAATAGTTCTCATGTCCTTTTATCGTGGTTTCAGTTCTTTATATTTTTAAATAAAGATAAATTATTCAATTAAAATCTATAAAATTTAAAATTAATTCTACTTCATTTCCTTAACCACCTCATTCTTATTGTTTATTACACATTTCTTAGACTACCATGCCATTATCAAATGCTTTAGTATTATTATAAGAGAAAAAAAAAAAAGTAAATGCTCTGGTAACATTTGAAATGTTATCCTCAAATAAATATCCGAGTAAAATTTTAATGACATTATTAATAATCAATAATTTAATGTTAAAAAACTTCCCTTTTGTTGTCAAGGATCAAGTTCTATCCAATAACGAATTTAATAATCTATATATGTAAGTTGCCTTTTGATACACGATCTATATGTTTAAAGAGAGTCTTTATTTTTTTTATTTCTTCTCAACTTTTTATTATTATTTTTATTTGTGGATACTAACTATTGAACCAAAGATAAGTGTAAGAGGAATTTTTCTTATTAAAAATTAAATTTTTTTACTCATATTCACATTAATCACTATTTTTGGTAGTTTAAAGCAGCGTATGTATTTAAATTAGCATATTTTACTTTTTATGCCCATGTATAAGGTTCCTAATTTAGAAAAGTGTCTACGTTTTTTTTTACTTATTTGAAAAAAATATATTATTTTCATAGCTACTGTATTGTTTTTTAATAAATAGCCAGTGATTGTAATATTAAAAAATTATAATTTTTACTTTTTTCTATGACATTTTCTTCAGTTTTTTTATATAAGAAAGAAATAAATAAAATTATTCTAATTATAAAAAACATAATTCACTTTCATATTACTAATTAATCATTTTTTATATTCTTAATTTATTATAAATTTACTAATGAAACATCCACTCATTATTTATGTAAATGAACATGTTTATTGATCTAATAACAATAAAAGCCATACTCATTGGTGATTTTTTTTTTTCATTAAGTGTAGCGTCATTAAATATAATTACTATTTAATTTTTTTAATTTTATGAATATTTTTTAAATAAAATTTAAATTTATAATATTATTTATTAAAATTAATTAACTTAAATATTTTTATTAATTTTAATGAATTAATTATTTGGTTTTTATATAAAGGATCAGAGAGTATATTTTAGATTGATGCAAATGTTTGTGTTTGGTGAGACATGTTATTAATATCTAAACCAATGGTCTGCTACTACATTAATATTTATCCCGCTTCTACACCGACATATACTACTAATATCTAAATTAGTGGCATTCTGATACATGCTTTTATTCTAAATATATTAATATATTAATGGCTGTTATGTTTATGGTTTACATGGATGGTATATTTAACCAAGAAAAAAACCAGCAATTAATTAAAGACTTTTAGCACAACTTTTTCATAGAAGGTTCAGTCGTTATTTAATTTAATAATTATATTGATATGCTTAAATTAAAGAAGGCATGATTTATGTTTATTTGTACTAATATAAATTATTTACAAAGTTTAAATAAATAAAAATTATACTTGAATTGGTCGCAATTTCTACTCCTATTATGAAAATGCTTTATTATTTGGATTAACATGGTTCATGAATCTAAATGAAAATATCATTCACCTTCATGTTTATGTCAGAATTGGCAAATCACATTTTTCTTACTATGTATTAAAGATAGGCGAATTTTATTTGCTGGATGCAATTCATGTTATAGTAATGCATTATATGGAAGACAATATTTTGTTATGTTACATATTAGTATACAAAATTTTGCAGAAACTTTTTGTGCCTTAAGTTGTTTCAGCAAGGTTTGGGGTATGATTAATCTCATTTAGCACTGTTTTAGTGATTTGAAGATAAAAATATATAGTGATTTTCATATGTTGATTAAGATAACTATGCATCATGGTTTGATTTTTTTTTACTTTCACTTTTGTTATATTAGGCTGGTATAATTTTTCTATATGGATAGGTATTGGCAATGCACTGTATTTTTATTATTATTTCAGATATTTTATTATAATAAAATTAAATTAAAGTTAATGTTTGTACTCAATTTTATGCTCTCCTTTAATGCTACGAAGCATATATTTAGCTATCAATATAATTACAAAAATTAGAATTTAGGGGTTTTGCCTTTTCTTTTTGCATTTTTTTGGCCTACATATCAATAAATCATCTATGTTTTTTTTTCTATGACCTATTGCATTATGCTTCATTTGTGATTTTTTCTACAATTATCTAACAAATTAGGAGATTATTGAATATATTGTAACATTGATGATCATGGGAATATTCTAATATTTCTATGTTGATTTTGAGAGTGAGGTAAATTCAATCAGTTAGAAGTTGCTTAGATAGCTAAAATAATTTTGATATTAATTTTATAAAAATATATTTATCTTTTATTATTCAATTCATTGTTTGAATTTATTTTTTAAAAGGTAATAAAAACGTTACTCCTCGCACGTAATTTGTTCAGTAGATGGGTACATTTACTTGTTATAAGAAAGTTTTATATGAATACATTGCTAATTGAATTAATCTTTGACGTAATAATAGTTTTTTGCGGGATGGTTTGGCAAGTTAAGATAGTAACGTATGAAAAATTATTTGCTTAATCAATGCAAAACTCATAGTGTGTGAATTGGGAACGTTAGTTCCACAATGTATGTGGGTAGAGGTTTCAGTGGTCTTTAACTGTTGCTCGAACGGCAATGGTTGTCTCAACAAAGGTGATTGACACCTATAACTACTCTGATATTTAAATAAATGAGTAGTATTTCTAAATATTAAATGAAGAAAATATACTTAGAGAGGTGTTGCTTCTTGAACACAGAAAGATAACTCATGTTCAGAGATTGGTATATGAATTTGGGTTCATGTACGGTTTATTTAACCTGCAAGTCAAGCAAGTTATTGATAGCAACTAAAATATTAGAACATTCAAATGCAAGCTTGTTTGATTCAGTCCATTTAATTTAATCTCCGAATATTTTTTTTAAATGTTCTTTATTATTGTACAGTTTTATATTTTTATTTACTTAAGACTATTTGATGTGTGATTAGGATAATTAAATATTTTAATAATTACTATCTTGAGTCTACTATATATTGACACTTTTTTTCTTAGTATTTGAATATTTATAAGTTTTTGATATAAAAAGTTAGAAATATCGAGTGTTTTGTGTTTTATTTGATCTTTGAGTAATGTAAATAAAGTTTTCTTTAAAATTTAACTATTTCATAGTTCATGTATATCTATTTTTATATTATTTATTAATTTTATGTTAAATATTTTTCTATTTTTATTAATTTTTTTAATTTTTAGGTTTTCAATAAATTTTTCTATTATTTTTTTTTAAATTCTAATCTTTCATATTTTTTTTATTGAACCAATGGGTAAACCTATCAACTCACGAGCTAAGCAGGTTAATTACTAACAAAGCAAAAGCATAGTTCATTTAATAAGTAAGTCAGTTTGTTCCAATCCATTTAAATGTGAACCATAACAGATGGGTTTGACCCCATATAGTCACCTATATTCATTCTATGTCAAGAGCTAGTTTGGTATGTTATAATAGAAAAACTATTCTTAGATAGAGGAAGTATCGGTTGTTCAATGTATATGTTAAAAAATCAATTTCCATCTTGTACAATGATCTCAATCAGTCAAGGTGAAGAAATGGAGGAGGACCAAAGTATATCATGACAGATTGAGTTGTGGATTAGTCCTTGCTGGGCTTGGGTTGTTGAGACATTACAGTCTTACTTAAATAAAATTTTCAATAAATACTTACAGTAAAAGAAAATAAGTAGAATGGATTAAGTTTATTTTATAAGGTATGTGCTATCTATTACAAATACACATGTCAAACCAACTTATGCAGGGTTTCTTTAAAGAATAACTTGCATTAATAAAAACATCTTATTCTCTTACAATTTACTTTTATCAAATTTTTTTACTTAATTTTAATTTATCTTTTTCTTCCTTACACAATTTGAATTCACCCAAAATGGGATGGACGATTATGATTTTTCATTTGTTTTATTTTTTGGGGTGCAATCTGTAGTAGATACAGCATATGAAAACGTGATGGGTGACTAACCCTAAACTAGCGTGCAAAGGTAGGAGATAAGTGATGGATCAAATTCTTTCAACGACGTAGGATGATTAATTAGCTAAATTGCAGGGATACTGAACATCACATTTGGTCTGTTATTACCATATTAAAAGGGGACAGTTTATCCAAAATCAAATTCTATATTATCTGAGGTATTGACCATGAAGACATTCGAACAAAACAAATTACCAGATAAGTCTACGAAACAACTGGCCCTTTACCTCTTGTGTTTCTCTCCATGGAACACCTAAAAAGGAAACGGCTACACGAACCCAAACAAAACTATGATTTATTAGGTGATATTATTATAAATACAAACTAACATTGCATATTAATAATTAATCACAATTAACGCGATAGTGGTGGTGAGGCCATAGTGGACCCTATTGTTGGTGTGCTTGGGCCAGACTAAATTAGACTCCTCAGGTGGTTTTAAGTGGCTGTCTTTTATGGTGATAATTTGTTGATACGTTGAATTTCCAATCCAATTGAGATGAATGATCACATGAACAGAGAAGGGTCTTGAATTTAGACATGACTCATGATAACCAAATTTGCTTTTATATTTCTCTGACACAAACCAATTAGAGTATAATGCATAGGATATAATATCGCTCTTCAATCTAAAAGGAAAACGATGACCCAATGCATGCATATTAAATAGAAACTCAAGCTTTGGTTAGTGCCTACTATGCAATAAAGATCAGTTAGCATTATGCAAATGGTGACGTTCATTACATAATGATATTCGGCCCACCTACTCCTAATGTATACCACAATGAACGAAAACAAAAGAAAAAGGTAATACTGTTTTACCAGTGTTAAGTCCGTGAAATTATAATAATTGATCAAATTGATTCTTCAAGTTGATTAAATGATTAAGTAATTTTTTGAAAATATAAATTATAACTTAATATAATCCTTAAAATTATAATTGTTAATCACATTAGTTACTGAAGTTTTAAAAATGATCATCACTTAAATTATAAATTATTAATCAATTTAATCCTTCTATTATTTGTTATTTATGTCATCTAATGTTATTAAAAGGATTGAATTAGTACATTAAGTATCACACATACGTGATTGTCATCGATGATGGATATATATGATGGTGAATGTGGAGGTAATTACCTCCACTAACTTCAAAATTTTTCTTAATGAAATATTGATGTGTTATTATAATTTGTTTCCATAATTTGAAATGTAGTATAGAAATTATGAGTATTGCCTCTTGCAAATTTATGTAATGAGTATTGCTCCTGCAACATAAATTTTTTGGATTCGTCACCAGTTGTCACGTTAAAGCAATGAAAATAATCAGAACATTGATAAAATAATAATTGAATTTTTTATTTTTTAATATTTTTTTCTTTCTCCACCTATTTATTAGTTTTGCATTCCTCTTTTAAGGAAATGCTACCACAATAATATCTAATATCAACTTGTGAAAAAATTCATAATTAAATAGGTAAATCAAAAGACTGATACAAAATTAATGGAAAAAAAAAAGAAAGATGTAGAGAAGGGAAAATTGATTATTATTTTTCATTAATGTTTCAAATTTTTTATTATCTTCATATTTGTAACATAATAATTACGTATGTGTGTTTAATTTAGATGTCATTCAAACAATTAATAAAAAGGAAAAAATTGATTATTGATTTACAATCTCAGTGTTCTTTTATCAAATTTTTTTAATTTTAGGGATCAATTTGATCAATTATTACAAATTTAATAATTAAATTAATTAATAATATAAAGCTTTAGGGACTATATTGATATTTTGATAATTTAAAGACCAATTTAATTGATTATTAAAATTTTAGAGATTAAATGAATGGTTCACTCACTGACTGTTTCACATAAGATTTATTTCTCTAATTTATTAAATTAAACAAATAATTATTTACTAGAATGTATGGAGCTGAAGGCCCAGATGTTGTAGCCCAGTGTTGTTATATTTTAAAAGCCCAGAGACGAACGTTCTACTTCCATTTCCCCCGTTTCGTCCGTTTCGAGATAGGAATCAGGAACCTAACCGAACAACAGAGGAGGAATGAGTGAGAGTGGGAACCCCGTTTGTTTCACTTTCCTCATCCCCAACCCATTCCCCTTCCCTTTCCCCTTCCCCTTATAACACTAAATAACACACCCGCACGCACGCTCCTTAGTCCTTCCCACACCTGACTCACTCACTCCATTACTCTTCTCATTCCCAACGCAATGGACCCATGGCTCGACGATCTAACCGACGACCTCCAGAGTCTGAGCTTCGCCTCCACCGCCACCGCTGACATCAAACGGAGCACCAGCTTCGGCTCCGAAACCACCACCCTAACTGTCTCCTCCTCCGCCCACCTCCCCGCCAACAACAAGCCCCACGCGCCCTCCGCCGACCCTCGGTGGGCCGCCATCCACCGGATCCGATCAGAGTCCCCCAGCCGCCGCATCCTCCCCTCGGACCTCCGGTTCTCCCGGCGGCTGGGCTCCGGCGACATCAGCTCCGTCTACCTGGCCGAACTCAACGACGGGTCCCTCTCTGTCTTGTTCGCCGCCAAGGTCATGGACAAGAAGGAGCTGGCCAGCCGCAGCAAAGAGGGCAGAGCCAAAACCGAGAGAGAAATCCTCGAATCACTCGACCACCCTTTCTTGCCCACCCTCTACGCCACCATCGACGCCGCCAAATGGCTCTGCCTCCTGACCGAGTTCTGCCCCGGCGGCGACCTCCACGTCCTCCGCCAACGCCAGCCCCACAAACGCTTTACTGAATCCGCCGTCAGGTATGAATACATTACTACACTATACTACTGTCTTTCATTTTTTATTTTACATTTATATTTTCTCAACCTAAAAATTATATATACCTTGGACACAGTGTTAGTTTGAGTAGTGCCGGTGTGAGAGTGAAAGAAAAGTGTGAAACTGAAAACTGAAAGGAGGGTGGGATCCGGTGTGGGCGAGTCTAGGACCTCCCCTCTCGGAAATCTAGAACCGTTATTATTACTAAGTCGTAACCGAGGATGATGAAACATGAAAGGGACGGCTCCAATTCCTCTTTTCCCTCTCTCTCATCTCATCGGTGCCTGTGGGACCCAACCGCTTTCACCATTGTTAATTCCTTTCTCTTTAATTTCCTTCATTGTCACCCGCCGTATCATTCTTCTCCGGTAACAGATCCTGATCCCATACTTGATTTTTTCACTGATTATTATTAATAATAAGAACGTGACTTGCGCGTAAAATAGGTGACGGATTGATGGTTAATTGGGAGTGGTAGATTCGTTAGATTGGTAGAGTGGGTGATTTTTCTATCAAAAAAGGATTTAGTACTACGTGATCGTGGGTAGGTCAACGTTACCATTAATTTTTTACGTGGCTTTCCAGCCGAGACTCACTTATTAATTTACTTTAACCGTTCGTTTCCGTGTTGCTCTGAGCCACCACGTGTGTTTGTTAAGCAATAATAATTGGATAATCATTCTTTCATGTGCCTACAATTTAGGTAAAACGCTACTCTTAAAAGTCAAAACCACACCCTCCTAGGTCAGCTGCTGCTCATCACTTTCACTCCACTCGCCCTGTTAAGGCAAAACCACTACCCCTGTTTTAATGACTTTGGTACGAAACTCCTCCTCGTCTCGTCTCGTCTTTGGATTATTATTATGCTCTGAACTCTTGCCAGCTACTACAACCTCTTTCCTATTAAATTTTTTATTTTTTTGTCTCCTCTAAAATGTTTATATTAAGATTGCCATCTTCAATTTTCAAAAATATAAAAATACTAATTGTAGAATAAGAATGAATTTATAGGCACTTCAACTCATGAGTGATCTCAGCGGAAATTGATACACTTTTTCCTCGAATCCATAATTTTTTGCGGGATTTCTGGATTTTTTTTTATTTAAACTATATATGGGAGATTAATCTTGCAGTGGTCCCCCTTATTGGGATATGTTCTTCCAATATCTGGTTCTTAGAGTTTGCATCTCTGCTATTAATTTTTTAAACATTGTATGATATTTTATAATTGAGAGAGAAATAGGGGAGTAAAGCATAAAAAAATTATAAAAATGTTTTATAAAAAGTGCGTATATGAAATTACAACTTCTTTTTAAAACTTCTTTTTCTCTATCCTAGCGTAATTAATTTTTGCTTTGTCTTTCATCTGTTCTTGTTTATAGGAGGAAACAATTATCCGTATCTTGTCTATTTCGTGACAGTTTAGGAAATTTTTATTTTTAGTTGGAGTTATATCTAGCTGAATGGTTTGGTTCTTTAAAAATAACAAATTTTATTTGGAGTAGTGTCCATGTATTTTTTTTATCTAATTATATTTTAAGATTACCTCTTACGGATATGTAAAAAAAAGAAAGAAAAAACTCAACGTAACAGCAATGGAAGCAAAAACCGATTCTTCCTATTTTCTTTTTTTAAACCAAAATGCCATCTGAAGATGGAATCTTCCTATCTTCAAGTGGAGTTTGATTAAAGAAATTTCAAATATCCAATCTTTGGGTGAAGAGTATTTTCCGACCTTCTTTTGTTGTCATTATTTGTACGTCTTATGTGAAACACACAGCTTCTTGAATCAACTCTTGACATACATACGGCAGTGCCGATGATTTTTTTTTCATTTACCTCTTCCTTCATGCATGCAGAAAAATATAGTTATTGCTTGAGAGATATTACGCACAACATATGGCAAATTCAGTAGCCATGAACATTTCGTCTTACAAGTTACAAGTTACAAGTTACAACCGACAGAAGTAGTTATTTTTCTGAGAAAAACATTATAGACGAATATTCTCGGACAACAAAAATAAAAACGAGAATTAAATCGATATCCTGGAGGGATAAGAATTTCCCCTTCAATTTCAAGTGCGTGACATTAGCCTAATAAAATATGCTCTACGCCCTAACGGCCAAGACAAACTAGAAGAAGACGATATATTTCCATGTCTGATCCTCATGGTCCTTTCCATAGGCCTAACAACCAATATTCTTATGCACACTACGTGTGATGTTGGCCAATAATTTTCCGTTAGCCAATAGAAATATTATTGCAATTTTGCGCCAAATTTAGACCAATCATAGTCCTATCCAAACACCAATAATATATATGTCGATTCCGGCTAACTAATTTTAACTTGTCCCAGTTGGATTTAGCAAAGTGATTAATATATGTTAATTCCAGTCTTGATGTCGTGGTGTTTGTTTACAGGTTCTACGCGTCAGAGGTGCTAGTGGCACTTGAATACCTTCACATGATGGGGATAGTGTACCGTGATCTGAAGCCGGAGAACGTGTTAGTTCGATCAGACGGGCACATCATGCTCACTGATTTTGACCTCTCGTTAAAATGTGATGATTCCACATCAACGCCCCAGATCATCTCGGATAAAAAAAATACCCCTCGCATGGGCCCCCGCGTGGAACCCTCTCAGTTCACCTCATCTTCGTGCATATTACCCAACTGTATAGTCCCAGCAGTGTCGTGTTTCCACCCAAAACGCAAGCGAAAGAAGAAGCAAAGCCAACATAATGGGCCTGAGTTTGTAGCCGAGCCCATTGATGTCCGGTCCATGTCGTTCGTAGGGACCCACGAGTACTTGGCTCCGGAAATCGTGTCCGGGGAAGGCCACGGTAGTGCCGTGGACTGGTGGACTTTGGGCATATTTATATTTGAATTGTTCTATGGTGTGACACCCTTTAGGGGCATGGACAACGAGCTAACCCTAGCAAACATTGTGGCTCGAGCCTTGGAGTTTCCAAAGGAACCCACCGTGCCAGCCACTGCAAAAGACCTCATCTCTCAGTTATTGGTCAAGGACCCTTCGAGGAGGCTAGGGTCAACAATGGGGGCTTCCGCGATCAAGCACCATCCCTTTTTTCTAAGTGTGAATTGGGCATTGCTAAGGTGTACACCTCCACCCTTTGTGCCCTCACCTTATATTAAAGAAGCTGTATCATCTGATGAAATTGAAACTTGTCCGCAGACTCCCATTGATTACTATTGATGATGATAGGAGGAGATTCATGAAGTAGAGTTAATAAGATAGTTCCACGAAATTTAATTATCTTCCTCTCCTCCGTTAATTTTTCACCATACTTTTTTTATCTTTGTATTTAAGAGGCTTAAATAGCAAAGTGTAATTGTCAACCAACCGTGATATAATAATAAATAGGAAAGTGTAATTGTCAACCGACTATGATAATGATAATAGTAATTAAGATTGGGTATAGACTAGTGAAGTACCATGTGGGAGGCTTGAAATTAACTTGAATTGGTTGGTGATTTGTAATGTGGTTGGCGACAAAAGTTGCACATGGTTTGAATATTTTGGTGAGTTTCTACTTTCTATACATTAATGGGGGCTATGATCAACAGAGATACGGGTACACGGATATCAGACGACAACAAACGTATAAACAATGATATTGACTTGGGAATAGCTTGAAAGAGAAAAGCAGTGGCACCGCATGGTGGGCTATGTGAGTGAGTGATGATCGAGACGGGGTCCGGTGGTGCATAGAGCCACGTACAGCAAGACCATATGCCAATACATATGTGGTTTTTGTATCGTTTTTATTTGTGAAGAACATGCACCCGACCACGTGAAATGTCGTGTGTTACGAGTACGAGACAACTGTGGGCCTTGGCCTTGGTTGCAGCCACTTGCTACTACTACTAAGTAGTGATAACCACCTTAACTTTTCTGCTTCTGATCATTTACCAACTTCTAAGAAACAAACGGTTCTGTCTGATTGGCTTTTGAGTATTAACCAGCTACTAGCTGCTGAGCTGCCGAATGTCGGTACATAAAAATTATTTTAGACAACATTTTTTTTATAATTACGATAAATATGCAAAAAAAAAAAAAAGAAAATAATATTGTAAAAGGGCTACAAAATATTATATTATTTATGTGTATATTACAAATTTAATTAATATTCGTACTATTCCTTATATAATTAGCATAAAAATCAGATATATAAGTTGATATTGATCGATTTGTAAATTAAATTAATCTAATCTGATATAATTTCAACAGTTAAATTAAGTAGTATTGATTCATTTTGACTTATCCAATTATAATTAGATTAGATATTGGGTCAATGAGTTCCAATTAATCTAACTTAGCTCAATATACATATTAATAATAAATTAATAAACATTATAAAATTATTATGTCATTTGAGACATGTAGTGTAAAAAAAAATTGAAGTGTAGAATTTGGATGATTAAACTTGTACTTTAACTTCAACATACATTAAGACCTTTGATAACATAATCGATTTATAGTTGTTCTCAATTTAAAGTTATATATTTATGAGTTATTATAAACTTTTTGATAGTATACACTTTTCATCTTTATGTGATATGATCGCGTATGTTTATTATTTAGCCGGATTTTTGCATACCTAAATGTTTTGATTTTGAAATACTTAAACTAATTTGATATATCATTTTTAACTATGATTGTGATCAAACGCTACTTGCCTTTATTTAGTACTAAATGTAGGTTATGAGGTTACTATAGTCAATATAGTATTAGTCTCATTTTTTTTATCAGTATAAATCTAATTTTTTTTAGCTATGAATTCTGAAATGTCATTTTTTTTTATCTTGTATTGTATTTGTTTGGCCTTTTTTTTAATTTCTAAAATATATTATCACTTTAATCAATTAACCCAAATACCTAACTTCAACTAATCAAAATAAGATTGACTTGATTCAATTTGGCTTCCTTACATAAATACAATAAATATGATTTGACATAACTTTATTTGGTTCGATAAGTTGAGTCATAAAATAGATTAAAACTAACGTGACTTGAGTCATAAAATAGATTAAAACTAACATGACTTGAGTCATAAAATAGATTAAAACTAACATGACTTGAGTCATTCACACCACTAGTAAAAATATAAAATTTAAAAATATAGGTGATAGAGAATGACAATGTGTTTGGTAGGAAAAAAAATAGGGTCAATCAAAATATCAAAGAAAAAAGTAGAGTGCATGAAAGTAAATGGTAAGTAGATTAGATGTAAGTGTGTTAGGTTTAAGAGAAATAAAAAATAAAAATAAAAGTAAAAAAAAATTGTTAATAGATTTTCATTTAAACAATTGATTATTTACTTCAAAAAAATAATTATGATTTTTAAAATCAATTATTACATATTTCTAATTATTTCCAACAACAAAATAAATGCTTAAAATCATCAATAAATATACAATTTGTAACTATTTTTAGTTGTAAAAAAGGTTATAAAATATATGATAATCGATTTTCAATATTGAATAATAGATTATTTTTTATATAAGCTTATGTATTGTGCATTTTCACTTAATTTTTCAAAGAAATGCAATGTACGAAACATATACTTTTTATTTTTCTCTTTTTTTAATTTTATTGTCCTAAACACACACCATTTCTCAACTTTTATAGTTGCTAATTCTACTTCGTCCTCTCTATTTATTCTTCAATTTTATTCTACATAATGAAACATAAGAGAATAGAGTGTTTGTCATATTACCACAAACAACATATTTAATGAAACTACAAATAAGGTTGTATATGATTTTTTTTATATGGTCAAAATTGCATGAGTTGAAACACAACTAAATCTTAAAAAAGACTAAATATTGATGATTTTTTTTGTTAAAATTAAATGAATTTTTTTATTTATAAAAAAATATAATTATACTAATTAAAATAATGATGATTAACATAAATGTATGACTTTTCATGGTTTGAACATTAAAATCGATAACAAAAAAATTATATTATAATTTCAATTTTATATCATATTCAAAATACAATTGTTGCAAGATATATTTCAATTTCATAATACACTACGTAACTTTTAATACAAAACAATAACAGGTAAGGATGTCAAACTAGATAAAATTTGAATATGTTTTAGATTTTTAAGCTTTTAAATACATTTTTACTTACGTTTATTATTTTTATAAAAGTATTAATAAATATTGTAAGAAAATTGTTAACAAAAACTTTTGCTTAACAGTACAATAATTATATGTTATTGAAAAAAAATTTATTGCGTAGGTTAATCTCATTGAAAATGAGAAATGACAAATGGGCAGGGTTGAGATGGATATTTTATTCCTTTACTTTTTATTGTAATTATTTTTTAACCTCATACTTGTATTTATTTTTGACATTCAATATGAATATTTTTTTTTCACCTATCTCTATTCGTGTTTGAGGTCAATTATACTTATCTGTTTTCCATACTAGCTTATTAAAATAATATTTATTTTTATATATATACATGTTGACCAATTTTAAAAATAAAATTAACTTTAAATGCTATTAAGTTGAATAAGTCATAAAAATACAATAATTTATAATATAAAATTAACTCATTATAGTAAGAATATATCTGACTTAATTATATTTTTGATCTCTTAATTATTATAATTGTGCAATTTTAGTTCCTAACATTTTAATTGTGTCAATTGGGTATTTCAAATATTATAACTATGTTATTTTAATCTCTAAATTTTCAATTGTGTGATTTTACTTTGTTAAATTTTGTAATAGTGTGATTTTGGTATTCCAAATATTGTAATTACACAATTTTAATCTCTTAAAATCTACAATTATAAAATTCAGATTATTTTTTGGAGAATAAAACCGTATAATTGTGATGTTTAATAAATTAAAATCACACAACAAAAAATATGTAAAATTAAAATTACATGTTTAAAATATGAGAGACCAAAAATACATATTTAAGAGACTCAATTAACACAGCTGAAATATGAGAGACAATAATTGTACAATTATAATACTTGAATGACTAAAAATGTAATTAAGACATAAGATTAATCAATAAAATTGGTAATTATATACTCATCCATGTTAGTGTTCCTATTTTAAAAAGTCAGACAATATTTATATCCATACTTATATATGGTCAAGCGAGTATTGTTCGTTAAAATCAAAGAAAGTTTAAACGAATGCGTGTATCTAAAAAGATCATTGTCCTCCCTAAATAACATGTGACATCATATTTTGCATATCAATTAATATAATTACAAAATATGAATCACATTTAATTTCTTGCCAAAATTAAAATCAATTACTCATTAGTTTTAAACAAATAGATTATCTATTATTATATAATTTACCATTGAATTAAAATTAATTATTTATTATTTTAAACTAAATAAATAGTCCAATAATATACTAATTCTCACTGTATTTAAAATTAATTAGTCATTAATTTAAATTAAATGTATTATCTATTAATATATAATATTTTATCTCTTATATATCAATCCTCACTAAATTTAAAATTAAATAGTTATTAATCTCAATTACACAAGTTAATGTCTAATATATCAATTTTCACTGTGTATAAAATCAATTAACCATTAATTTCTTCTATAGCATTGATATATAATAATCTACAAGATAACACCCACCAATTTATATTGGACTATTAGATTAGGTTAGATATCAATACGTTGTTATTAGATACATAGATTAAATATATTATTAAATTATTTAATCATTTTTGTCATTGTTTATTGGATATAATGGATAATGATGCTTATGGAAATTGTGTCCAAATAAAGTTAAAGTTTGATATTATAAAGTATTAATAAAACGAAAATATTTTCTCTGTATTCTTTATACATATTTAAGTATTTGTTGACAATAATCGAAAGATTTACATTGCTGAACGACATTGTTTAAGGAAGAATAAATTAGCAAATTAAAATGTCTATTAATCATCTATATAGACTTCACGATTTTAAGAATTCTCACTAAATAACGAGAGTGTTAAAGTGATTTCATTAAATAAAAAATTAGTTTTCCTATTTTCGTTCAAAATAACATGTAATAAAAATAAATTGACATAAAGATTTCAAAATTTTAAAATCTAATAACATGTTCATGCACTAGTTTTTATTAAAAACAAGTTATTTCATTAAATGCAATAAATATAACCTGTTATAGTAAAACTCTGTAATATTAACAACCCAGACATCTTAAAAAAAAAAACTACTTACAAAATTCTGTGGAGTTGTGATAAATGTCTAATTGTTTTTTTTTTTAAAATTTTATCAAAATAGGCTGCAACTACATTGTTTGGATTGGGCTAGCGAACAAAGAAGAAGGCCCGACACGAGAACACGGAAGTTGTACGATCCAATCCAATGTGGGTTGTCCGTTACACTTAAAAACGACGTACCGTTTGAGGGTTTAGTCTCAGTATTCAATTTTACCCTCTACTCTAGTATAAGCTCTTCAAATTCAGAAGTTCTGCTCCCTCCATTTCCATTTCCATTTCCATTTCCCTACTCCGTGGCACTACTTTGAAACTTGTGCATTCAACTGTGAAAGCTATTAGCATTATTCTTGTTCATTCAACGTATCGTGGTTGAAGATGACGGAGGAACACGAGAACGGCAACAACGCAAGCGAGGAGGAACAGTTGATAGGCCCGGGCCCAGCCCCTCGGGCTCGACCCAAGCGACCCCTTCAGTTCGAGCATGCCTACCTCGACGCCCTACCCTCCGCCAACATGTCACTTTCTGCGCCTAACCTCTTTTCCTTTCTAGTTTTCGAATTAGGGTTTCTTCAATCGAGCAATTTCGACACTCGAAAACTGATAATCTCATGAATGTTATGGATTTCGTCGGTTTCTTATTGTTGTTTTTAATGCAGGTACGAGAAAAGTTATATGCACCGTGATGTGGTCACACATGTCGCCGTCTCTGCTGCGGAATTTTTCATTACTGGAAGTGCCGATGGTATAACATGTTCTGGTTGACGAATTAAAATTTGTCATTGATTATGATTTTTTTTTTTGCCAGCTATAAGTAGACTGCAGAAAATTCAATCTGCAAATTTTAATAGCGCGATCCTATTATTTGTTACCTTACCTCTGCTTTTGTCTAATTGTTTGTTATTTTGTTTATAAAATAATCCGTGCTATGTAGTAGCACTTGAAGCATCAATACAATTGCAACGTTATACATGGATCTTATTTAAATTAGCTTCATCTTTGGAATAATTATTATGGCTGGAATGGCATTGAGGCTTATCTATCTTTTGTGGGTGGCTTACTTCTTGTTGTCAGGGCATTTGAAGTTTTGGAAGAAAAAGCCTATTGGTATTGAGTTTGCCAAACACTTCAGATCTCATCTCGGTCCAATTGAAGGTCTAGCTGTAAGTTTGTTAACCTGACATAAGCCTTTGCTATAAAACTTGTGTAATTTAATTGATTTTTGCTTCAATTTTCTGATAAATTATATTGTGGAACAATATAGCCTGATTTGCTGGGCATTGAAAGTATTCTAGCGATTTTTGTCTCTGTTGCTGTTTTATGTGTGTGTGTGTGTATATATATATTCTAAATCTTCTTGGTATGCTTGTTATCAACCATGACTTATTTCAGCTATGCAGGTTAGTATTGATGGTCTGCTTTGCTGTACAATATCAAATGACCACTCTGTGAAAATATATGACGTGGTCAACTTTGACATGATGGTTATGATTCGCTTGCCATATGTTCCTGGTGCTGTTGAATGGGTTTACAAACAAGGGGATGTCAAAGCTAGGCTTGCCATTAGTGATAGGAACTCATCTTTTGTGCACATATATGATGCGCGAGCTGGTTCAAATGATCCCATCATCTCCAAAGAGGTTCCTATTCTAAACTAACTTTAATATAACTAACTCTTCAAAATACATTAACAATTTTGGTGATATTTCCACTATTTAAGTGCATAATTGTATCATTCCTTTCTCTTTTGTTCAGATACATACGGGTCCTATTAAAGTTATGAAGTACAATCCTGTATTCAATTCTGTTCTTTCGGCAGATGCGAAGGGGATAATTGAATACTGGAGCCCTGCTACACTTCAATTCCCAGAGAATGAGTATGTGCTTATTTTTGTGTTGTTATAGTTCTGCTTCCATCCATTTTGTATTAATAACTCATCATGGTTCAAATGCTGATGAATGTCTGTTCATAATGTTCCTTGTGGCTTACATTACATATGCAAACAAGTATGTCAAAACATTTACAAATTACAAATTTTGAGTAATGGGTAGCTGTACCATTTGTAGATGCTTCACTCTTAAATTGTTGGGCTGAATGGATTAGCATAATTTAAAACCTGCAAATTCTGAAGCCACACTTTGCATTTTAATTTATTCTCACTCATTGAATCAATCTAAACACTAGGTGTAATAGTCAATAATGTGATCAGGATTATTATCTCATGAACTATTTATAGTTTTAGGTGTGGTTAAAAAAGACTATCGTATATTTAATAAGATAATTTTTTTGATTGACTGGACCCATGGATGTAGATGTGGAGCAAGTCAATTTGAACTTTGAAGTGAACTTATGTTTAATTTTAGAAATTAGAATTTGACTCCAAATGTTCCATTATAGGATGTTTCACTCAAATCCTGCCAGTCTAAACATATTTGCTGTTCTATTCAGAAGTGGCTTTTTTTCCCAAACTTATGTCTGATGTTATGCTTTAGCTGCCTGGTTGGTACCATTGATTGCTCGGCTACTGATCTAAGGCTTCTGAGTTGCACAACCAGTTGCTAATTATTGATTTATTTTGTACAATATGAATTAGTATTTTAATCAGCAATGCTGCGAAGTGCCCTGTTTGAAACATTTTGTGGTTGTCCACACAGTGATTTTGTGACTGTACTAGTATTTATTTTATTGTATGTACTATATATCAATTCTGGGAATTCTTAATTGCATGAGTTTTGGATGCTATGAATTTGTGCAGTTATGAATGCTCTTTAATCCTTCCCTTGCGTGCTTGTAGGGTCAATTTTAAATTGAAAAGTGACACTAACCTCTTTGAAATTGCAAAATGCAAGACTTCTGTTTCAGCTATTGAGGTACTTCAGTAATCCAGGCTTATCTGATAATTCAATATTACATTATTTAGGTGGTTTATGAAAGCTAGATATCTGGTGTTTGACTTTGATGGTATTTATTGACTGTATTGCATGTATTTTAGGTTAGTCCGGATGGTAAACAATTTTCCATAACATCACCTGACTGTAGGATACGTGTATTTTGGTTCAGAACGGGTAAACTAAGGCGAGTTTATGATGAGTCCCTGGAGGTAACAGTTTTACCAGAATTTCCCCCTTTTGCCTTTTGGACAATATGATGGTAAATGAATTGCTTTACTTACAGGTTGCTCAAGATCTCCAAAGAAGTGATGCGCCATTATACCGGTTGGAAGCCATTGATTTTGGTCGAAGAATGGCTGTTGAGAAGGAAATAGAGAAGACAGAAAGTGCACCACTTCCAAATGCAGTTTTTGATGAAAGTTCCAATTTTCTTATATACGCAACCTTGCTTGGAATTAAAGTGAGATATTTTTCTTACTCAAGGGTTACAATCACTTCAGTTCCTTCTGATATACAACTTCTCCATATTTATAACATTTCCTTCATTGTTGTTTGCTAATGCAATGACACAACTAGATGGAACTCCATTCCCTTATGTGTTTTACATCTTCTGTATGCTTGTAGATTGTTAATCTGCACACCAATAAAGTTGCTCGAATACTTGGAAAGGTGGAGAATAATGATAGGTTCTTAAGAATAGCTTTATATCAAGGTGATCGAAGTAGCAAAAAAGTAAGAAAGATCCCTTCAGCAGCAGCTAATGCTAACGAGAGCAAGGAGCCTTTGACAGATCCCACTCTCCTATGTTGTGCCTTCAAAAAGCACAGGATATATTTATTCAGGTAAGAAAGTAAACTCTACTGACTATTTTACCACTATGAAATCCAAAGTTATGTAGTTATTTTGATATTATCATATATATGGGGGTTTTTGTCTGGTAGTGTTTTCCCTCAGTGCATTGAGTTGTTCATTTTGTTTAATGCATGTCATCATTAATCATATGACATGCAAATATAAATCCAACTTGTATCTCAGTTTTGGAGTTTGTCATGTATCAGTCGAAGGGAGCCAGAGGAGCCTGAAGATGCAACTAAAGGAAGAGATGTGTTTAATGAAAAACCACCTGCTGATGAACTTTTGGCAGTTTCAGATATTGGAAAGGCAGTTACAACATCACTTCCTGACAATGTGGTGAGTTATCTTTGTTTGCCTTCAAGTAGGTTGGGAATTGACAGTTACACTCCAAAGGCTTACCCTTTTTATGCTATTGGAGGGGCTTAGATCTTCTAGCCTTAATGTTGATGAAAAGATTCATTCCTGAATTTTTCTATTACCTGTTACTCTTAACAGGTTGGGGGGAGGATATCGGATAGCTCTTTAGCAAAGGATCTTAGTAGGTTGACTTTATACTAGACTGCTATTAGGGATCTTTTTTGACTCTACTATTGTATTTCATAAAAGCCGCATGGTTGTGTTATTCCCTCTATACTGTGGAAGAAAGCAGATTTAATACAAAACAGTCCTCTTCTTTGTGGTTATCTCTTTTGAACAGAAAGTTATCCTATGCTAGGACATAAGTAATTACGTCGTATGGTCTGGTCCAGGGTTAGACATGGACCTTCCCCAACCCTCTCATGATAATCCTGGTATACTAGAATGTGGGCCTTTAACACAGTTGTGACTGGCAAATAAAATAATGAATGTTTTCACTTTAATGTCTCACAAAAAAACAGTTGTCTAGAAATAACTTACCTGTAAATTAGAAACAATATCTTTTTCTCACCTCTATATTCTTCTATTCAAGTAATTATCCAGAAGAGAGGAAAAATATTTCCTCTATTAATACATGAGTTGGTTTTCTTATATTTATTTATTTAAATCACACATGGTTACCTCTATGTTCCCCAAAAATAGCTTTACAATACCAATTCTTCTTTCGCAGATTCTACACACCACTATGGGTGACATTCACATGAAATTATACCCAGAGGAATGTCCAAAAACTGTGGAGAATTTCACAACTCATTGCCGAAATGGCTATTATGACAATTTAATTTTTCATAGGGTCATCAAAGGCTTCATGATACAAACAGGAGATCCTTTAGGAGATGGTACTGGCGGGCAGTCTATTTGGGGGAGAGAATTTGAGGATGAATTTCATAAAAGGTAATGAAGTTTGTTTATAAACGTTCTAAGTTATTATATCCAAGAAATATCATTATTTCAAACTCCATGTTAAGGATTATTTGGGGGATATGCTAATGGCATGTGGAAACTTCCTGGTATGGTTTTGCCTCTGCTGGAACTTGCAGCAAATAAATTTTTTCTCTCTTGCAGTTTGAGGCATGATAGGCCTTTCACAGTATCAATGGCAAATGCTGGCCCAAATACAAATGGTTCTCAGTTCTTTATCACCACAGTGGCTACTCCGTGGTTGGACAACAAGCACACAGTATTCGGTAGAGTTGCGAAGGGAATGGATGTTGTACAGGTAAATTGGCTTCTATTCTTGTATAACCATTTAGTACAACCATGTACTAATTAAGAATCACAAGCCAACTAATTTCCATGTTTGTGATGTGGGCTTTCGTACCATCTGATCACACCTTTTTCAAATCAGCCCTTCTCGATATCCTTTTACCCTATGGGACTTTTGATAAATGTTTCTTAAGTTTTCAACAGCTATGATATATTATGTTAAAATCTTTTTTAGGTCATGCTGACTAAAGTCTGACTTTTTATCTGAGAAGACTAACCAATTGAGAACTTATATTGGCAGGCTATAGAAAAAGTGAAGACAGACAAGACAGACAAGCCATATCAAGATGTTAAAATTCTAAATGTCACTGTACCAAAGTCTTGAAGATCCTTGGTTTGTATGGCTGAAGAAATTTTAACAGGATGATTTCAAGTTTCTTTCTTTAGCTTTCATGGGTTTCTATGAAGGGAGGCAATTGTTCTTAACAGGATGGCCGTTGTTTTTCATGCATAACATACACTTTCGTCGCAGGCTCCATCTTCCTTTATCTGACTTATAGCTCAAGCTTACCGATGCTGTCTTCTATGTTCTGCCCTGCCAGTGAAATTTGCTTTGCATGCCAAAGGAATGCAGTTAGGCTGATATCATCAAATGACGGTTACTTTTCTGATACTATACCTGATGTACGATATCCTTGTCTTATTATTACTATTTTTAAATGTGATATAAAATTGTTTTGCTGAAAAGTTGATTTATAAGACTTCCGAGTATTATTGTTTGTGCATCTTTTTATTGTTTTTTTTTAGTTGTTGTGACCTTTACGTGTTAACTTTCCTCCCTCTTCATACACGGACATCGGTGTTCCATCCAACTTAATGTGAAGAGCTATTTGTTAAAGCAATCTTGTCTCTTGTTGATGACCGAGTCCCTCGGACATTGGTTTTGCGACCTATGAGCTTTTGAGGACAGCCCTGACCACTGGGCATTGGCCGAATCGTGTTATTGGAAACAAGCCACTATATAGAAAGGCTCGTAATACACGTAGTACTCGCTAGCCATGCGTCGTAGTATTTGTATTTTTAATGGATTGTTTTCGTTCATTGTATTTGTTAAATTGTTAGTGTTACCTACACAATTATGCTTCCTACACAATAAATTTTAAGTTACTAAAAGCGCAAAAACTTCCTTGGAACGATTTATCAATATTTTCTATTTTGTTAATAAATTTCGATAAGGTTAGTTTTTTGATTTTGTAAGTTAACTGATTATTATCCTTGAGTTAACTTTTTGATTGAGCATCACAGGCTAGTGAAACTACAGTCTTGTTTCCCCAACGTTTGTGAAAAAAAAAAAAAACATATACAAAAGAAAAATTAACAGCACGTTTTCAAAGCACTAAAATTATCTTTTGACGTAATGAATGTAAAAGTCATTAAATTAGGGTGTTTGGGATAGCTGCAAAAAGTTAAATTATTTTAATAGATCATATGTATAAATGATTATTTTGTTTCAATACAACAAAATAATTATAAGTTTCAAATTTTTAGATGCATGAAAATTATTTTTATTAAAAAAATGTTTTAGTAAATTTCAACTGATGTCTCATATATTGATTATTTTTTAAATTAACATTTTTTTTCTGTAAAAAGAACTAAAATGGAGAAAAGTAAGTTGTTACAATCATGATCTAAGTTTGAAGTTTTATTCCTTATTGAATCTCACATATATTTTATCCTACTTTATTTTTAAGTATATTAAGAGTATAGTTGCTAAGCATTGCCGTAGTGGTAATGGGAATTTTGGATAGTTTATTTATAATTTTAGGTTTAAATTTTATTGTTGTCATTATACATAAAAATTTGTTGTTGTAATAATACTTTGTAATCATCGTATTTAAAGCAATAAACAAATTTGCCATGTTTAGAGTAATTAAGGGAGTAAATCTATAAAATGAAAAGTTAAAGAAGGGTAATTCATAGAGATGGAAAAATAAATCTTGATTTAATTTCTAGAAGCATACAATGTTGTTACATTAGTCTCTAAAATGAAAGAAATTTTAAATAAGTCATTGAAAGTGTAATTTGTGAATCACTTAGTTCAAAATTCATAAAAAATGACATTAAATCACATAAAAATATAATAGTACAAACTGTTAATCACATTAATCCAACTTAATATTTTATGAATTTATTTAAAATTATTTGTTTCAAGAAATAATATGACGTCATACATTTTCAAAGATCAAAATTATCCACTTTTCAAGTTAAAATCAATACAATATAAGTAAAGGTAAACACATAAAATACAAATTTAGGAGAAAGAAAAGTTATCATTATCTTTTCGCATTAATCATAACATGTTAAAACAGTAACATACTTTTTCTTCACACTTTTGGCCTATAAAATTTTTAAGTCACGAAGCATTATATCTTATTCAAAATTTCAAGTTTTGAATTTTTAGAATTGAAACTAATTTTCAATTTTATACTATATTTTAATTTTACTATATATTTTAATTTAATATATTTTTTAAAATTTAAAGAATACTAACCTCTATTATACTTATGTGATAATTAATAATGATAGTTAATTAGCGATGATGATGGTAGAAATAAAAGAAACAACGAAAATAACTGATAATAACAATGATCAGTGCTATTATAATTGTGGTAATAGTAAAAGTAAATATAACTGACAATGGTTGTAATTGTAATAACAAAAGAAACAAAAATAATAATGACTAATGATTGATTGATAAAAATAATGATAACTGTAAATTAATATAACGATATTAACAATGAATTAAAGTGATAATAATGACGATAAAATGGTGATATATATTCCAATGATACTGATAATCATTAATAGTAAAGTCAATAAGTAGTGATGAGGAGAATGAATCTCTAGAATCACACGAGATTTTTACTTCAAGAGTGTTCAATTCTTTTAAATTCATCCCCACCTTATTCAGTTTAGAAACAATTTAATTACATTTCATGTTCAAATGAAACACTTTTTTATTCTCAAACAAGATATTTTTTTCACGTGAATCCAATCACAATTGTATAATATTAAGATGAAATCTTTCTTCACAATTATTAAAGTAAAGATTACAATTTTTTATTTTTAAATATTAAGTATTTCAAAACCAAATTAACACCATCATAACTACACATTTATCTAGACATTTACATTTAAAACAAAACAAAATATACACACATGAATTTTCCGATTTGTGATTTCAGAATCTTCGAAGTTAACCATACGGCGAGAGGACTATAATGGGATCAAGCTTTTCAAACACCTACTATATACAACTATTTCAAGACAGTTTTCTTTACCAAAGAACTAATAAAAAGCGTACGGGCTGCGGTCGGTAGAACTAGAAATGCATAATCACTGAAAAGTTAAAAAGAGAACACAAACAGGCTCGTCTAGCAACAAATAGAAATGAACATGGTTACCATTTCGCATGCTGAAACCTACTCCTAGATATTCTCACTTAAGATTAACTAGTTAAAGGAACCAAATTAACAAGGATAATTGATAATTCCTATTCTTTTATTGTCCCCTGTTAATCTCCTTGGGAGTGCAGATCCTTTTAAATGATTACATTTTGTGGCTGTAACATGAAAAGAGGGCAGCGGATAAAAGAATACCAGCCATGAGAGCAGCGAAATATATTTGAAGGGCCCTTTGTTTAAGCTTTTGAAAGATATGATTTTACGAGGGTAGAAAAAAGTGATTTAATTTTACAGATTTATGAAGGAAAAAAAACTTCATAACTTCAACTCTGTTTTGGAAGGTAATAAAATATTCTCCACAAAATAGTCAGAAATTTGAATTTCTTTTTCAGATTCTGATTATTTTTAAAAGTTTAAACAAACACATTTAAAAGTTCTTTATCAAAATACAAGTAATTTCTTATGAAGAATAAAACATATTCTAAATAGCCAAGTTCAAACAAATTAAATTCAAACATTACTAAATTATATCAGACAATTTGATAACATTACATTGTCTCCAATGTGAATAGACAAAAACCATAAACCTAAAACAATATGTAACTCAAGTAACAAAACCTTGTGATTGGACTAAAATACTAAATGAAACTGCAAATTAAGACACAAAAACACTTCAGACCTTTTAGTCGAACAAACTGAAACCCATGTCCTGCAGAACAAAGAATATACATACAATCATCAGCATAGAATCACAAATTTACCAGCATAGAATTGCAAATTTACTAAACAACAACAATTAGCATACAAGTTGAAAACTTACATCATCAGATTCCTCCTTCTCTTCTACTTTCTTTTCCTCCTTTGCTTCAGCAGCAGGTGCAGCACTACCAGCACCTCCCACTGGTGCAGCAGCAACAGCAACCGCAGCACCACCAGAAGACACCGCAGACATCTTTTCTCTCCCACAAGCAAGTAGCTCGTTGAAGTCTTTGCCCTTAACTTCAGTCAAGAGCAACTCAATCAACTCCTCCTCAGCATCAGCACCAACTATAGATCGAACAAAACACAAACAATCATTTCAACAAATTCAAAATTCAAAGTTTTACTCAATTCATCATAGATTCCATATAACTATCAACCAAAAAAAATGCTCCTAAATATCAGAATTACATTTCCTCCCATAACCAAAACCCTAGACAATAACAGATATGCAAACAACAAAGACAGATCAAACAGAAAAAATAGGTGTAGCTAACAGATTACAAATCCAATCACGCATAACATCGAAACGAAAAATTCAGCGTCCACATTTCCAAACTAGAGAGATAACCAACCACATACTGAACAACATCTCGTATTCTCACTGCATGATTTCAATTAACTGACAATCAATTTCTACAAATTCCAAACAAAATTAAAATTAAAATTAAAATAAGGCACTTTTCATCCACATTCTAGTATTGAATGCAAAAACATGTGCTATTACTTCATAAATCTAGCGTGGAAAAGTGAAAAGTACAACATCGTCCAGGATTCAACCATCGACCCAGAAAACAAAAACGCGTAATAATGATTGTAATAAAGTATAGGAGATTAAAAATATGAAGAAAAAAAAAAGGAGAAATTGGGATTAAGGAAAAACCTGAGCTAAGAATGCATTTGATGTCACTGGAAGAAGGGGATGGGTTCCCTCCCAATACTGCCAGCAAATAAGCAGCGACAACCTTCATATCTGAATTCAAAATCAGCAAAGAACAATTGTTAGTAAAGACAGATCAATAGCACAACAGAAAACGTGGAAATGTAATTGGTTGTGAGAGAAGGAAAACTCACTCGCTGGATTACTGCGAATTCGCTTCTAGCTTTGGTGTTAGGGTTTGTGCAGAGGCGCAAGAGTGCTGTGGAGAGACATAATATATAACTAGGGTTTTCAGCTCTTGGGCTTTCATCTTTTTTATTTTCCAGTAATGCCCCTCCTTGTATTTAGGTAAACTTCTTTTTCTTAAAAAAAAAATCTTTAAAAAAGTTATATATTTAGAAAATATAAAATTGAGTTTGTGTATTGTGGTGTAAAAATATAATATTAATCAATAAAAATAATAATTTTAAAGATAACTACTAATAAAAGTCAACAAATTTATCTATCATACATTGTAATACATAGTCTATTTTTCTTTATAAAATTTGTTTACAGTAATAATTTTACTGTTTTTATATTGTTCAATTATTGAGATGATGTAAACCTTATTCCTGTAACATAATTTTTTTGAAGAGTTTGTTTTCCTTTTTAATGATAAAAAAAATACTTATTTTAAATAAATTAAATATTTGCATATACGATTTTTCTCAAATTAACTACAAAAACTCTTATATAGAATAATATTTAATTATATTTTTAAAGTAAGATAAAGGAAAAATGTTTTTTATTCAATCATTTGTTAAATTTATATATTTTTACACTAATTTAGAATAATATTCAATTATAGTATAATAACTATAAATTAATTAAATTTTACTTTAAAAAATAAAAATGAAATGTTGAACTCAAATCATGTTTGGTTTTAATTTTCTAGTATACTTATAGGTTCATCTAGATAATTTTGGAATTTAAATTCTGATTTTAAATATGAAATTAATAATGTTAAAGGGAAAATATTTACTTTGTGAATATTCATCTTTGACAAAGATATTAACAATACTTTGTATTAATATAATTGATAGTAAAAAACATTATAAAATTTTATAATCTTTTGAATTAAAACCAACTTTGTATATATTTTTTAGATACATTTGTATATATTTTATACTTTATATTCATTTTTTTAGATTTTTATGTAGATATTTTGAAATTTATGAATCCTTCTGTATGCGTCTAATTTCAAAAGTCCTTCTAGATATTTATTTAGTAGATGTTACATGTTATTTTTTTTGTTTTTCATCAAAATTATTATTTTTATTTATAAAAATACAAATTATATTAATTAAAAGAGATCCATAATCAATATATATTATGATTTGAATTCATTATAATAATTATGATCAATATATATTTTTAAATAAGATAACTGAATTATTTTAAATTAAAAAAACTTAAAATAATAATAAATTTTGATTTAAATTTATAATAAATTTAAATTAAGAAAATACAACCAATTTATTCATATTTCATAAAATAAATATATAACTAGTCATTTAAATAATGTGTGTACGCTAATATATCTTATATTAATATTATATCATTCAATAATTTTTAATTAAATAATTTATTTTTAAAATCTACTGTAAACATTCAATTTTGTCTCTTTTATTTTTTTTTCTTATTCTTTTATTTATTTATTCATTTTTCTTTATTTCTAATTTTAATAAATTCCATCAGATTAGTTCAGCCCAATAAAATTTTTCTTTTAGCATGTCTTTAGCCTATTAAAAAAACCAAAAAAGTAAAAAAAAAAAAAAAAAAACTGGTCGAAATCTTGAAAGAAGTCAGCCAGATTGCCTCGCAAAACAAATGAACAAAGAAACCTTTAACCTAACCCATCAGCCAGAACAATGGAGTTTTTGCTCTAAAAATAATGGAATTTAAATTTCTGTTTCTATTCCCATTTTCTATATATCTATGAAACAAAGATGTTTGTGGTATAACTTCCCTGTTCACTTTGTTTTCAGATCAAACCGAAATGAATCAAACCACCACAAACTTGAAACCCAAACACGTTGCTGACTTTGACACAAACCACCGTCGTAAACTGCGAATGTTGCAATCTCTTGATGGAACACTCTTCCTAACCCCATTCCCCGTTGCAAGCCAATTCGTCCCCCCTTTATGCATGTGAAGATGGTTGAGGATTGAACCACTAAAAAAAACAAACTGATTAGTGAAAATAAACAGGTTTCATTTTTATTATTATCAATAAACAGGTTTCATTTGCAACACAAAAACAAATAGATACCTAAATAAAATTACTCGCTTTGTTTTTAATTAAATTAAAATATTTCGAAATTGAATCTTATATTTAAAACTTATTCATTTATTATACATTGAAGAGTTTCAATGCTTTATCTTAAGAAAATATTTTTTATTTTTAATTATAAAAATCTCTCATTATTTTCTAATTTCAAAGATTTGTATAGAAAATTATAAAAATATTTTTTATTTTTATTTTTTTAATAATATATTTAAAAATAAAAAATGAAATAAAAATAATGTGATATTTTTGTCATTAAAAGTGTAAATAGTTTTCTTTTTGAGTTACCATAACATTGGAAGTTTAGAACAAAGCATCCATTAACTTCGATCATGATTAATAGAATTTTTTCTCTTGATTATATTTTTTCTATTCACAAAATTTGATCAACCTTTTTAATAATGATTGAAAATAAATAGCCATTATTTAATAATTTTATACTTTTACAATATTATCTCTAACTATTTGAGTTCATCTTAAATTCTAATAAATATCCTAGTAAAAAAATAATTCTAATAAATATCACCCTGTTATTGGGTTTTATATCTGATCATTCAAAATCATGATAATTTAAAAATTATATTATTCATATTTTTTGATGGGTTGGACAACACCATCCCGCATAATGTAAATTGTAAAAGGTATTGGTTGGGCTGACGGACTAGCGGGCTATTGCGTTTGGTTGTCTATTTTAGGCTTCTATTTGCTTTTTTAACAAAACAAATACAAAAATTAAATAAAATAAATACAAAATTAATTCAAATTGAAAAAAAAAACCTATAAAAGCAATTCTACCAGACAAGTGAGGATTCAAGGGGCTGATTCAATTTTATTTAACCTAAAAGATTTTCATGTAATATAAGCTGCATTAAAAATATTGGAAAGGGTGATTATTAAGAAATTTTTTGTTGTTGGAGTGTAAAATTTTAATTTAATTTATTAGTATTTATAGTAAATTTGTTCAAAAAAGTATCTATAGTAAATGCAGTTTGTATAGTCGATTTATCATTTTGAGTATTGGTTGAAAAAAAAACTCTCAAACATATATATATGTCATGCAGATTAAGGTAAAAAAAGTAATGAAAATTCTGTAATGTTAAAATATTGAGAGGACAAGCAACACATGGTGCAACCCTCGTGCCCGTTCAATCTTCACCTCAAGATTCAATTTTTGGTTGCTGATTCCCCGCAGAGGACTCATCCCTTTTTTCTGCTATCTATGCCCTGCTTTAAGAACTGCAACCTATTTCTGCATAAAATTTACATTTAACAAAGTATAACTGCACAATAAATAAAAGCAGGGAAGAATATTTACTTAGTACCAGAAATCAACCACATGAAAATAAAATAATTAATACTTAATTGTTGAAAAACAAAGGACATTAACAGATACTGACACCTGTGCAACAGGTAAATTGTAAAACTAGCCCATATGAATGACATAATAAGACAAAAATGCTTTTCACAATGCATGAGACAGATAAAAATATTGCAAATCAATTCATGCTTCACAAAAACATAATAATGGACGATGAATCTTACTTGGAATCAGTAAGGCGGCCATGTAAGCTCCATCTTTGACGGAAACCTTCAACACCCTCAACTCCACTAGCAAGAATTAGGCGCCTATACATTTGAAATGAAGATACATAAGATGTCCATAGATTGAAAATTCTAACATCACATTCGCACACCAAAGTCTCCCATGATATTGAAGACACAAATATTGTCAAATTGTGAGTGCCAATTGCCAAAGTGACAGAAATATAATGTTTGCCAAAACAGAAATAATGAAGAATACAAGGCAATCCAAGGGCACTTGTGAATGCAGTTTCAAGTTATTAATGCCTAAAGAGAATTTGTTTTATACAAACTCATTACAAACCTCAATAAAATAAAGTCAGGTCCTTAGATACTGTGACCGGTTTGAAAAAAACAAAGCTAAAATACACTTTTAGTCATTTATGTTTTCCATTATATTTAGTTTAGTCCTTTATCTTTTAAAAAGTTTAATTTAATTCTTTGTGTTTTTAATTTGAGTCAAAATAATCTTTTCAAAACAATGTTTATTTTCAATTTTGGGACACAATTTTAAACTATTTTTTAACTAATTCAAAACATGAAGCTTGTCTCATTAGATTCATGTATATAAAAAGTGAAAATTATAAAATCCAACTGACGTTCAAACCAAAAAGTGCCATAAATACTCATTTTTGGACCATATTCATTTGGTAGAACCATAAATAATAAGAACAAATATTATTCTCTAGCATCGCTCATGTTTTGGGGATAAGTACAATAATACTTTTGGTATAGCAAGATGCTGCTGCAACTTCCTCAAAATAAAAGCAATGAAATGTTTAGTCATGACAGATAATCATGTTTACAGAAGGCACTGTCTAGAATTTTTGAGGTTTGAAATCTTAGGAAAAACCATTCTTCAAGGATTTATTATAAGCTTGCTTTATGCTCCTTCAGGTATGTAAAGCAAAGAAACATTCTAGTGAAATTACTAATCATGGACCATATTATAACTATTTGAATATACCTCTCCAATGATGTAACTTCTGCCTCAAGCTGAGAGGCCCTCCCCTTGGCATCATCAAGAGGCATTGATGTACCCAATTTGAATTCACTATCTTGAAGCCGCTTCCGTATCTCCGTATCCTGAAACTTATTTATTTTTTTTAAAATAAAATAAAACAGAAAAGGCGATGGTAGATCTAACAAACCAAATTGTTCTCAATCTTTTATCTCCAACAATAACAATGAGTAAATATTACACATATTAAAGATTATTCAAAGAAGATTAAATATGATTTGTTGTAGTAAAATGGAAGAGATGGAGGAAGGAGGAAGAAGAAACAAACAAAAGAATATCTGTAACTGATATGTGATTACAATGATCTCACCCTTCGTTCAGCACATTGTTTGTATAAAGCAATTTCATCTTGACAAAATGGTTCAATGTCATTGATTTGTAAGCCTGCAAGATTTAATAAAGCTAATAAGATGATCAGATCCAACAATGTTGTAACAGACATCAAATATTAAAACTTTGAAATGACTAACAAATATCATGTTAACTTATTGCATTATCAGTATATTGAACCTTATTGAAGTTAATCCTTCAACTTCTCGTCATACCAAAAAAGTGTTGATTATGATGACCATTGTGGTTACTCACTTTTTTTCCAGGTAAAGTCATACAAAATTCATACGCAGATGTTACTACCTAGTTCTAATTACAAAAAATCCAAAGCAAAGCCACCTGTTAAAATTCATACCATTGCATCTACCCACAACTATCAAATGAAAATAAAAACACAAATCTCAGGGCTTATTTTTTTGAAAAGTGGATCTTATTATAAATTTTCAATTTTTAAAAAATAATGATTTTGGATAATAAAACTAAAAACAAAGTATATAAATAAATTATTCTTGTTTTCTCTTTATGCATATTAATTTCTATTTTTTATGCACATTAATTATTAGGGTTTCTAGGTACTCTTCGTTCTCTATGCCATGAGTACCTCGTATTGAATTGTATGATTTGGTCTCTAATTTTATGCAAGCAAAGGAATTAACAAAAAGAACAGGTTCACTTGGTTTATGAAAATAAGACTTACAGAGAAAGAGATTCCTGAGAATTCCATCGCATAAATCAACACCTTGGAGTACATGGGAGGCTATTTCCGGTGGTACTACAGGTGATGGAGGACCCGTCATTAAATCATCACCAACCAAAATTGTTTCATCCATCGTTGGCTGCGCATCAACTGAAATCCACACAAAAGTTTATCAACATTTTTCATCTTCCAAACATTTGAACCTTTTCATTATGATTTTAAGGCAAGTTACCCAAACTAAAACAATTTAACATGAAATAAAGTAAATAGTGCGAGTGTGACTGAGATGACATACCATCCATGGTTGCTTCCTGGTAATCCTTTGGCAAAAAAATGCAATAATTCTGGCTTTTTCTGTTCCTTTTCTTACTGTAGCAGCTCACAAGTCACACCTCACAGGATGCAATTGCTGAAACAAAATTAAGTGCAAATTACCGTATTATATTATAATTGATATGGTTGGTTAGTCATGACGAGGAGCTAAGGGTGTATAAGGGAGTGTTTGATGTCCTGGACTGACCCTACAAAAATAACAGATGCACAACTACAAGTACTAACAAGGGTTTACTATTGCCTTTGCAATTCTTTTCTTTCAGAAGTGTATATATCTTTTTGATTTTAACTCATATGAACTGTTAATGGAGAAAATAATTGGTGAGCAAAGAAAAGAAACAACCAAATAATGTGATTAAAAAAAAGAATGGCAAAAAAAATTAAGCAAAGTAAAAAAAGCAATCATCTCCATTTGTAAAGTAGAATACCAAATGAGTAAACTAGTCCTCCACCTCTATAAACTAAACATTTCAAACATTTTTACAAACACCTAAGGAGCATATATAATTTCTTAGGTACAGTACTTCAACCGAAGTCATTGTTCACAAACAAAATCCAAGACATAATCATACTATTATGAGAAACCAAAATAAGTTCAACACAAGAATTTAAACAAGTGTACCAACGTAGCTGTAAAATGACTGAAAGGGAAATGGAATCGTAATGAGAGGATGATAGAGAGAGTCACAGTACCACGGCTTTTAAAAAACAGTTTTCGCAACCTCAAGATTTTTTAATTTCTTAAATTGCCTCACTCTTTAATGCGAGTACGAACCAGGAATTGGATAGAACCAAAACTTCTTCTGCTCTTAGTTGGATTTCTGATTTATCCTTCTCTCCGCTCTCTGTTTAGTATCTGCTTTGAGAAAACATTTTTTTTTAATTAGAAAAAATGTCACACTTTTTTAATTATAAAAAATTTTCCATTATTTTTTAATTTCGATATGAAAAATCATGACAGTAAATGAAGTTAATTTCTATTCATTCTCGACATAAAACAATACTATTAACCAAATAAAAATTATCGTTAATATAAATTTAATACCATAATTATAAAAGAATAAATTTGTTATATATAATAATTTGTTTTTTAAGAATATATAATAATTTTTTATTAAATAGTAATGTAAGATTATTTTATAATATAATATATGTGCTTTTTACTTAAAATAAATAATAATA